>CAIGRL010030983.1:0-15547 GCA_903798325.1 Fraxinus xanthoxyloides
GGTTAAACATGTTTAAAGTGATCTTACAAGGTTTCGTTATTTTGGGTTTTGAACGATCTAATTAAAGTGTGGGTCTTTATGGAGACCAAATATACTCATAATTTCATGATGAGTCGAATTAGGTTAACATTTTGTTAGTGTGTTAATTGCATTAATCATGTCTAATTTAGGTATGCTTCCACTTTGGTTAATAATTTTTTGGTGATCCAAAATGAAAGATCATTATGACAGTAAAAGTTTTCCCTACAAGTGGTATCAGAGCATATTCATGTTGAATCAATGAGAATCGAAATTTTAATCCGGTTCTTCGGATATTTTCATTGTTTTTTGAATTTAGCAATCTTGGATTTAGTTTTTGTTGTGAAAACTTTTCGACATGTCTTTGATTCAGTTTAAAAATATTTTTGGAAGTCGTGTGAGCTGCATCGTAGCAGCACTGTCAGCCAGCGAGGCGGCAGCGCTCGGAGCGACTGGTGCAGTACTTGCTACACTGCACAGTGCTGCGTAATTCAGCCCCTAAAGTTTAAAGTTCATCCAAATTGAGCATTTAAAGTTATGGGCTCAATAATTCAATCCCTAAAGTTTGAAAATTCATTAATTTAGGTCATTCAAATTCTGATTTTTTGTAATTAAAATCCTTTCTAATTTGTTCAAATTGGTCTCTGTAGTTTAGAATAATTAATTTTTTTACTCCTGAAGTTTTGGATTATTAACCCTTAGACCCCTAAAGTTTTTAAATAAATAAAATATGAAAATTCGGTGATTTTCTTTTTTCAAATTTTGGTACAAAAGACTCTTTTGAAAGGTATAATATTCGAAATTGAATTAATTGAAACAATATGCTGCCAAAGCAACATTTCTTGTGAAAATTAATTAACTTAGAATATAAAAGGTGTTTGTATGTGTGTTATTCATGCGAATAATTGATCAACCCAAAGAAAGATCAATATTTGGCTGAATTACACATGCACATGTGGTGATTATTTAGTTTAATGTGTAATCAATAAATCGGTCCAAAAAAAGGTTTATTAATTGACAAGTTTCTTTATTATCAGTATTTGATCACTATACCAAGAGTATCACTTACAAGTCAATATTTTTGTCCAAATACCAAATATTGATATTGTGCTAGGTATCTTATGATGGGCTCTACCATTATTTGAAATTATTATTTGCATATTAAGGATATTTATGTGAGTTGTTCCGAATTAATTGTTCTCTAATTCAGTTTCAAGTTCTACTGCTAATATCTCTGCTAGCATCAATTCAAGTCAAATGTTTAATGGTACGAACTTCAAGGCATGGCAAGAGAACGTGATGATTATTCTCGAAGTCATGGATCTGGACAGTACTTTACGGGTCGATAAACTTGCAGCACTTACTGATAGGAGTACCTCTGATGACAAGAGGAAGATAGAAAAGTGTGAACGATCGAACCGCATAAGTTTGATGGTCATTAAGCGTGCTATTCCAGAAGCGTTTCGAAGCACTATATTCGATAGGTGACTACGGCTAAGGGTTTTCTTGAGGACCTTGAGAAGAGGCTTGTCAAGAATGAAAATGCTAAAATTAGTACACTTTCGGCAAACCTTATCTCAATGAGCTACAAAGGAAAAGGAAACATACAGAAGTACATTATGGAAAATGTCTCATATTGCTTCAAAACTAAATGCACTCAAGTTGGATTTATCGGACGACTTGTTGGTGCACTTGGTTCTAATATCCCTTGCGACACAATTCAGTCAATTCAAAGTGAGCTACAATTGTCAAAAGGACTCATGATCCGTTAACGAGTTCATCTCACACTGTGTACAAGCAAAAGAAAGATTGAAGCATGACAAGACGAAAAGTGCTCATTTAGCCATTATCTCCAAAGACAAAAGGAACAAGAAAATGATAAATGATAAAGAAGTTACGGATACATCATGACAAAAGAAACATCATAAGAAACAAACTGAGGGTGGTTTTTTTCTTTTATGGAGCTGCATGTCATAAGAAGAAAAACTTTACCAACTATTGTGCTTGGCGTGCCAAGAAATGTATTATTCTCCATTTGGTTTATTCTGAGGTTAATTTAACTTCGATACCTAGATACTCATGGTGGATAAATTCTGATGCAACAACTCATATCAGTGTGTCTATGGAGGGTTGCCTAAGTTGCTGAAAACCAAGTGATGGTTCAAAGTACATCCATGTTGGCAGCAAAACAGTTGAACTAGAGGCAATAGAAAAATTTAGATTATTCTTAAAAGCCAAAATTTTATTTGGATTTAAATGGAACATTTATTGTACCGTCTTTTAAACAAAAATTGATTTCTATTTCTACTTTGGATAAATCTGGTTATTCTTGTTCATTTGGAAATGAAAAATTTAGTTTGTTTCATGATTCAAATTTGGTTGGATCCAGTTCTTTACCGGGTTATGATAATCTTTATTTAATTGATATGATTGCTTCTTTTAATGAATTCTTGCATATAAGTACCCGAGATGTAAAACGAAAATTAACCGACGAGAATTCTGTCTCGTTGTGGCATAAGCGAATAGGTCGCATCTCCAAGAGAAGAATTAAGAGACTTGTGTCTAACAGAATTCTGGATCCCCTTCACTTTAATATTATGACATGTGTGTTAAGTGTATAGAGGGAAAACAAACCAATAAAAGAAAATTTTAAGCCAACGGGACTTTTGACGTCTTAGGACTTATACATACGGATATTTGTGGACCATTCCCTACGCCTTCTTGGAATGGTCAACAATATGTTATAACGTTCATAAATGAATTTTCAAGATATGGCTATATATCTCATTCATGAAAAATCAAAGTCGTTGGATGTGTTCAAAAACTATAAAGCTGAAGTTGAGAACTAACTCGGTAAAATGATTAAAAGCGATAGATCTGACCGTGACGGTGAATCTATGACAGATATGACAATTTAGGTGAACAACGTCCAGGACCTTTTGCTAAATTTCTAGAAGAACGCGGTATCGCCCACTATGAATGATGTTACGGAAAGACGAAATAGAACACTTAAGGACATGGTGAAGAGTATGATTATTCATTCTACCTTACCAGAATCACTTTGAGACGAAGCATTAAAGACCATAGTGTATATTCTCAACAGAGTTCCAATTATAGCCACTAATAAAATCCCTTATGAGCTTTGATGGGCAAGATGCCTAATTTGAAGTACTACAAATTTGGGGATGTCCAGTTGAGGCAAGGCCTAATAGGCCAAATGAAAAGAAACTAAACACAAGGACTATCAGTTACTATTTTATTGGATATTCTGAAAGGTCCACGTGTTACAAGTTTTATGATCTCACCACTACGGCAATTTTTGAGATAGAAAATGCTCTGTTCTTTGAGGATGTTAAGTTTGTAGGGAGGATAAAAGGGTTATAGATTTTGTCTTTGAGGAAGAATACTTTGAAATTCCTTCAATTGGTATTGACAATTATTAGGATCATGTTTCTATCCCTAATACTGTTCAAGAAGTTACTCTGGATGAAAACAATGTCATTGTCCTTTTTTGAAGGTCAACAACTTGTTCTCGAAGAACAAACTTCACAACCTCAAAAACTAATGCCATTAAGAAGATCCACTAAGAGAGGAGAAGTGCGCTTTCGGAAGATTACATCATATTTTTCCAAGAACATGTAGTTGACATTGGAGTGGTGAAGATGATTCGATCAACTTTCGTCAAGCCATGAAAAATTCTGATTTTCAAAAGTGGCTCAATACCATGAATGAAGAGATAAATTCCATGAAGGACAATGACATGTAGGATCTTGTTCCATTGCCTGAAGGTGCGAAACACATTGGTTACAAAATTGATATTTAAGACCAAGAGAGATCTAAAGGGTGATGTAGAGAGGTATAAGGCTCATCTTGTAACAAATGTTTTACACAAAAAGAATGCATCGATTATAAAGAGACTTGATCTTTGGTTTCTTCGAAAGACTCTTTCAGGATTATAATAGCATTGGTAGCGCATTTCAATCTTGAGTTACATCATATGGATGTCAAGACAATGGTTCTCAATGCTAACACTGATGAAACAATTTATATGGAGCAACTAGAAAATTTTGTGCTGGATGATACAAAGCAAATGATTTGTAAACTAAAGAAATCTATCTATAGACTCAAACAGACGTCTCGTCAATGGTATTACAAGTTTCATCAAGTGATCGCCTCATATGGTTTTGAGATGAATATGGTCAATGATTGTATATACCACAAGTCCAGTAAGAGTAAGTATATTTTTCTAATTTTATATATCGATGACATAATGCTTGCTAGCAATGATATAAGCTTATTAGACGACACCAAGAGATTTTTAGCAATGATTTTTTAGATGAAAGATCTTGGTGACTTCGATTTTGAATTAGGAATTTAGATACGTTGGGATTGTTCTCGAGGTAATCCAAATCACAAAAGAGCTATATCGAAAAGGTACTTAAAAGATTTGACATGCAATATTGTAAACTAAGTGACACTCCTATGGATAAAGGAGACAAGTTCAGTTTAAGTCAATGCCCAAAAATGACTTGGAAATCAAAGAAATGCAAAACATTCCTTATTCTTCAGCTATAGAAAGTCTAATGTATGCTAGGATTTGAATCATCCAGATATAGCGTATATTGTTGGGATGTTAGGGAGATATTTAAGTAACCCGAGAATGGATTATTGGAAAGAAGTCAAATGGATCATGCGGTATTTATAGAGAACAAAAGATTACATGCTCACATACAGGAGATCGAATCAGATGGAGATCATCAGTTATTCTGATTTTGATTTCGTGGGATGCCAAGATAGTAGGATATCCACTTCAAGCTATACTTACCTGCTTGCTAGAGTGCTATATTCCTGGAAGAGTGCTAAGCAAACACTCATAGCTACTTCCATCATGACAGTAGAGTTTATAGCGTGTTATGAGGCATCAAACCATGGAATATGGCTGCGAAATCTTGTCATTGGGCTGTGCATTATGGATAGTATAGAAAAACCACTCAAGTTATTCTATGACAATAAATCAACAATGTTGTATTCCAATAACAACAGGAGCTCGACAAAGTCAAAACATATAGAATTCAAGTTCTTGACTCTTAAAGAAAGAGTTTAGAGTAGACATGTTTCAATAGAGCATATTGGAACAAACTCAATGATTGCGGATCTGTTTACTTAGACATTGATACCGAAGGTCTTTATACATTGTTTTCGTATTAGACACATGTACTGTCATTTTGGATAAGGCTTATGATTAAAGTTATTTTCGATTATAAATTTTTTTAGTTTATTATCTCTAAACTTGTTTGAAAATTATCTCACTAAAGTATTAAGGGGGACCAGTTGCAAATAGGCAAGTTAAGATTAATTTTCATGCTACACATCCATGTTTTTAGGTTTTTAATGTTGTAATTGGCAGTTCTGTAAACAAATATGACTGAATTGTAATTTGTACAGAAAGTCAATGAGTAATGTCCAAATAATTAAAGTTAAGGTTTTTAGGTCTAGGGTTCGAGAATGGCAAAAGAAGGAAAGTATCACACGAGTTTTCGCTAGACGTCATCAAGGATTGACTCGAGCATAAAAAACAGAAACCCTCTCGCTCGACGTCGTCTTTCCTTTGCTTGAGCGACAGTCCGTCGCTCGAACGAAAATATTGTCCGAGAAATTTTTATATCGCGATTTAAATTTTTTTTCCCCGACCCATTTGTTTTATAACCGACCTATAAATACCAAAAGACTTCTGAACGTGATTTCACAAGGTTGAATATTGAGAAAGCTTCATCTGTAAGAGAAATCATATATTTTATCTTCAGCATTCGTCCTGTGAGACAGTTTTGGTGATAAAAACATCGTCCACATAATCAAATACCAAAATTGTCTTACCTCTATATATGTCAGAGTTCTGAAGATCGAGAGAAGTTGACTAGAGTTCCAGTATGTGAAGAACAAGGTGTTCTTCGTGATCCATGGGAGATAGACGATTCCGCAAGAATATGAGTGTTGCAGGGTAGCAGATTTCACGGAGAGCTTTAACGAATTGTAGCTAAGGATTGGTGCGGGGAAGCATAGGATCCACATAGAGCTGTATGAATTGTAGTTAGGAGATCAGATAGTACATGTCATCTAATCCGATAGATTGTAAGTCATTTTAATCATTTATAGTATATTGCCTAGCAAAGTGCCCCAAGTTTTTCTCAGTTGGATTTCTTCGTGATCATCTGTGTCTTATTTACTATTTTATTTATTGTTTTGATTATCTAAGTTATTTAAACAAAGGATTAAATTGACTAATTGAATAACTATCTAGAGATAATTAATTGGTGACATTTTGCTAATAATTAATATTTTAATTCCTCATAATATACCTATTCACCCCATATAGGTATTGTTTGGGTCGATCTACTCATTTGTCAATTGGTATCAGAGTCTTAAATTGATTCCTGGCCCTTATTTTATAATTCTAGATGAGTCAGTCACTGTCTGTGCCTTCGTTTTTTGATAAAAGCAATTATGCCCACTAGAAAGTTCGAATGAGAGTTTTTCTTAAGGTTTTGGATGAACGTATTTGGATGAGCATTCAAATTGCGTGGGCTTCACTTACAACAAATGTTGCTGGTGTAGTCATACNCTAGAGATAATTAATTGGTGACATTTTGCTAATAATTAATATTTTAATTCCTCATAATATACCTATTCACCCCATATAGGTATTGTTTGGGTCGATCTACTCATTTGTCAATTGGTATCAGAGTCTTAAATTGATTCCTGGCCCTTATTTTATAATTCTAGATGAGTCAGTCACTGTCTGTGCCTTCGTTTTTTGATAAAAGCAATTATGCCCACTAGAAAGTTCGAATGAGAGTTTTTCTTAAGGTTTTGGATGAACGTATTTGGATGAGCATTCAAATTGCGTGGGCTTCACTTACAACAAATGTTGCTGGTGTAGTCATACCACTGATATCTCAATGTAAACTAAAACTAATCTAGATGAGTGCAATTGGAATAGTAAGGGCCTCATGTCCTGCTCATGTCTATGTCTACTGAAGAATTTAGGAGAATCTCGATGTGTAAAACTGATAAAGAGGTTTGGGATATCTTAGAAATCACACAAGAGGAACTAAAATTATTAAAAATTCGAAATTAAAGATGTTAACTAATAAGTTTGAATATATTAGAATTAAGTTCGATGAATTCTATGCGAAACTAAATGACATAGTCAACTTTATCTTTAACTTAGGTGAAAAGATTCCCAAGTCCAAAATTATTAGAAAAGCCCTTAGATTCCAGCCCGAGAAGTTTAGACCTAAGGTCACTGTGATAGAAGAAAGTAAGGATTTAGATGCTATTAAGATTGAAGAACTCGTAGGATCACTTCAAACTTATGAACTCACCATCTCACAACCTAAAAATGTTAAATCAATCACCATGAACACCATTAGAGAAGAGAAGAGCGAGCTCACTGATGCTGAGACCCTTGGGGACGACGAAATAGCTTATTTCTTTAAAAAATTAGATATTAGAGCCCAAAAACGATCTATTCATTTTTCAATTGGTATCAGAGCTTAAAATTGATTCCTGACCCTTATTTTATAATTCTAGAGGAGTCAATCACTGTCCATGCCTCTGTTTTTTTACGGAAGCAGTTATGTCTGCTATAAAGTTCGAATGAGAGCTTTTCTTAAGGTTTTGGATGAACATATTTGAATTAGTATTCAAAATGGGTGGGCTCCAGCTACAACAAATGTTGCTGGTGTAGTCACACCTACTGATATCTCACTGTGGACCAAAACTAATCTGAATGAGTATAATTGAAATAGTGAGGGCCTTCATCCCTTGTTCATGATTGTGTTTGCTGAGAAATTTAGGAGAATCTCGATTTGTAAAATTGCTAAAGAGGTTTGGGATATCTTAGAAATCACATACGAGGGAATTAAACTGTTAAAAATTTGAAATTACAGATGTTAACCACTAAGTTTGAAAAGAAGTTTGGGATATATTGGAAACCACACACGATGGAAATAAAATGGTTAAAAATTCTAAACTGCAGATGTAAACCACTAAATTTGAAGAGATTAGAATGAAGGACGATGAATCATTCGATGAATTCTACGCGAAGCTAAATGATATAGTCAACTCTATCTTTAACTTAGATGAAAAGATCCCCAAGTCCAAAATTGTTAAAAAAGTCCTTAGATCCTTGCCCGAAAGGTTTAGACCTAAGGTCACTGCGATAGAAGAAAGTAAGGACTTAGATACTATTAAGATTGAAGAACTTGTAGGATTATTTCAAACTTATGAACTCATCGCCTCACAACCTATAAAGGCTAAATCAATCACCATGAACACCATGAGAGAAGAGGAGAGTGAGTCCACTGATACTGAGACCCTTAGGAATGACGAAATAGCTTATTTCATTAAAAAATTCAGAAGGTGATGAAGAATAGGAAAAATCCTGAGGAGCAGAAAAGTGAGGTCCCTAATAAACTGTTAGGTGATCTTCAGGACTCTACAAAAAAATTAAGTAAGTTGAAGCTGGTTAATGAAAATTGGGAAACTAAAGTTAAATCCTTAACTAATGATCTTGATAAATCTAATGCTCGACTCCAATCTTTTATGAGTGGCTCGCAGAAGGTGGATACTCTACTTGGGATAAACAAGCCTACTGTAATAGGCATGGTCTGGGTTATGTTTATAAAGGTGATGCTGCTGCTAGTACATCGAAGACTACATTCATCCCTGCCACTAACAAAGTTCGTATGATTGCTTATCCTAAACCCAAAGGAAAGCATGCCATAGGATCGAGACCTACCAGACATTGTAGAGTCAATCATCTTATATATCAGCAACAACCACCGAGCAGGTTTGAACCATAGCTCATTCCCACTTGCCACCACTGTGGTGCACTGGAACACACTAGACCTAGATGTCGTCAATTTGTGACTAGAAGTAAGAAATATGACTTCTCTAGTAAGGTTAACTTTCTTCCCAATCAAGTTAACCACTTAATTGAGATGATGACTCGGTTAACCAAATTAACTTCTACTTCTAAGAAGTTCTGGGTTAAAAGAAGCGACCTGGAAGTTCGTGAGTATGGTCGTGCTCTTAATGGTAATGGCATACAAATTTCGTCTTGATTAGATGGAGGTGCATGCATGTGTAGTTCATTGAGTCTATTCATTCCTACATGCATCCCATTTATTTTGTGTTTTTTCTGTTGTTTATTTCTGTGCATTCATTTACTTTAAGTATTGTTTTCCAAAAAAAAAAAAAGTTGAAGAATGAGAAAAATACAAATTTTTTTTTTGGGCGACATATTCTGGTGATTTTAAACATGTCATGTGTGACTAAGTGTGCATTTATTGATCTACACTGTTATTTCTATTACTCGGTCCGGTTTAATGTGGAGTATTGAGTATATGTAACGTTATTTATATTCTGCACAGCAAACACTATGATCATGTGAGAGAGATTGAACTGCGTGTGTGAGATTTGGGATGACAGTTACGTGTTGGTAGGGTAACCTCGAATGTGAATTGACCTATATTTAGATTACCTTGGCTCGTGATGAGTCTCCCTTCATTGTTCGAAAAGATTGTGTGTAACAAATTGGTCCATCTTATACTTTTGTTCGAAGCCTAGTTGACTCGAATAATTAAGTCCGAAGGGTTTCTCACAATCTGGCGCCTATGGTCATCTGACTTACGTTAAC
This sequence comes from Fraxinus xanthoxyloides, assembly GCA_903798325.1. Lineage (NCBI taxonomy): Eukaryota > Viridiplantae > Streptophyta > Magnoliopsida > Lamiales > Oleaceae > Fraxinus > Fraxinus xanthoxyloides. The sequence continues at coordinate 9,719 of CAIGRL010030983.1, forward strand.
CGACCTAACACTCGTTACAAGGGTCAAATAAGTCGCTTAATGGACGAGAATCTGCACATAAGATGTTATTTCCAAAAGAAATAGGTAATGCAAAAATTTATTATTTATATGCTCAAATTCAGGGGAAAGAAAAAAATTTATCATATAATTGAACTCGTTTTCAGGTCCTAAACTTTATTCAGGCTTGACTTTCATCAGTTGGGTTTATTCTTATTTAACAGTGATGTTTGCATATTTTTTCTCACAAATTTAAGATTTAGAGTCATTTTCACCAGAAAATAGTGGCACTTTTACACATGAGTCATTTATACACTTTACATCATCTTGAACTTAACTGAGTATGTGAGAGTCTTTTTAATACTGTTTGACTTGTGATTGCATGCATGATTTTTATTATCGTGGTGTCGGGAGCTTGAGTTGTTTAATTTAACTCATTATTGTTAAAAAAAATTCTATTTTTCTTAATTTTTAAAATTTTAGTGCTATGTCTGTCAATTAAAGGTTTACCAACTTATCGTTGGGCTACGCTTGAGCGACAGCAGCAGAAGCTGCCTCGCTCGCTTATTGCTTGAGTGACAAACTGTCATTTTGAATAAAAATGTCAATTTTTGATGGTTTCACGCATTTTTTTCCATTTTTCAATTGATTTCTACCAAATTCAAAAGACCCACCCAAAATTCTTGCTTTCCCATCATTTTATTCATCACACATCGCTTGGTTGAGTTGGCATTTCATCAAAACATTGAATTTCAAAGGTAAATTTTGAATAGCTTGGGTTTTCTTCATTTTTGCAATTTTCTTGATGGTTTTCAGATTTTTTTTATCACTATTGCTTGGGTTTTATGATTTAGCACTTCATGTGTTCATTCTTTAAATAGAATATTATTCATTTTAGCATGAGTTCTCAACAAAAGTCCAAATGTGGAGTATTTTGGCATGATTTTGGCATTGTTTATCATTGAAGTCGATTGGGTTACTTTGGAATTAATTGTGACTTGGTGTGTGATGTTGTTGCATGTGATGTTTATGATTGGGGCGCTAAGGGTGTGGTCATTTGTTTGGATTGTTTTGGAGTAAGTTTTGATTTAGAGTTTGATCTTTGCAAAGTTGCTTTAGTTTGGGATTATATGTTGTTAATTGCGAGTGTGTGACTTGTTGGTGTCAGTTTGTGCACTGGGGTTGATGTCGGCATTATACGATGATGTCATGTCACCACGTCATGACATTGTATCACTGCGTCATGACATCACGTCCTTGCATCTTGTCATCATGGCACGAGTCATGTCTTCACGTCACCTATGTCTAGACATCACTGTATGTCGTCATGCACTCATGTTAGGGCACTCTGCATGTTATTCTATTTGCCTTGTTTTGCATGCATATCATGGTGTAGTATACCTCTTATATTGAGTTTTTAATGTTTTTAGTTCAATTCTTTTAGATGCCGCCTAAGAGAGCCCGCACAGCCGCTTCGAATCCTAGTACCTCTACTTCCTACAGTAAGACTAGGTTCATCTCTGCGATAGCCCAAGACACTTTTGGGTCGCAGTTTTCCTTACGACCTATCCTTTTTAAGCGCGAGGTTATCTAACATGTCCCCCGACTTTGCCGCTATCTTCACATCTTGGGGTTGGGAACCATTATTGGTCGAGTTAGTCCCCCTATCGAGTCTTTTGGTTTAGGAGTTCTACGCTAACATTCATGATATTAGTGGTTCATCTTTTAGGGTTTTTTTAGGGGTAAGACCATTAAGAATACTCCGGACGTTATATCGAGTTTTATTCATATTACCCGGGTCGCCCACCCCTTATTTTCCTATCTTACTCCCGATTATCTTCCGAAGGACTCTTTAGTCCGTTCGACGGTGTTTAACACAACGCTGGAGAAAGGTCCAGGTGCGATTCGCACGGTTCTCTTCTGACTGACCGCCAAATTTTGTTGGCATTGTGTGCACGAATTTTTGGCCCGTCTCCCATACTTCTTCATTACCTATGGAAAATGATCATTTTCTATATGCCCTACTACATGGCGACTCTATCAACCTGTCTTCTTTTATATGCTTGTTTGATCTGTTGGTTAGTGACAGCCTTAGGAGTTAGTTTTCCTGAGGGGGTTCCAAGATGGGTTTCCCGGTCGATTGACCATACTACTATAGCCCAGAGTAGGTCTCATGCGTCTTCTGAGCTCGCACAGCCCTTTAACCAGACTGTGCCAACTGATCCTATTGATGACCCCATTTATTTTGATCCTTCGGATTTTTCCTCATTTTCGATTGCTCCTCCTCCATCCTACATCCCGTCAACTTCTACTTCGGCTCCTCCTCATCCTGAGTCTGTACCTTCTACTTTTGCTCCCATTGACACTTCGATCGCTCTTATGGGATAGATGAGTATGCTTATCGACCAGCATGCTCGAATGACTGCGAAGATCACATGGTTGCGTGCGATCGTTGATCGACACACTACGAAGTTCACTACTCTTTAGGGTGTTGTCAGATATATTCAACGAGGACTCCATTGGATTCACCATCATTGGGATGACGATGCTAGGTCTAAAGAGAGGACGGATTCAGACGATGCTGTCGGTGCTTCATAGTTTAGGCTTATCCCATGTCATTGTGTGATAAAATTGGGGAGTAGTATTTTGTATTTTGGGGCATTATGTATATTTGATAGGGGGAGTGAAAGTAAAATATCTAGATGTTTTGTTCTTTATTTGATGTATCTATATTTCGAGTATCTAGATGTAATTAAAATTTTATATATATAATGATTTTTGACTAAATAGGCATGTTACACTTTACTTTTAGTCTACTAAATTAAGTTTGATGTTTTAGTAGAATTAATATGTCTTCTTGGTATATTGGGTTATATTGGTACTATGTCTTCATTTAATGTGCATGTTTAAAATTGAATAGACTACATAACACTTACATTGCCTAAATTCTATGAACTACTTTAACTGTTTTATTTATACCGTTATCCACACATTTTACACTGGTGTTGAGTTGTTTGTTTCAGGAAACACGTGAGAAACAATTCAAGTCAATTAGTTTTGTCATAGACTTTTCAGTCTGTAATTTACTTTTGATTATTGCATTGACTTTAGTTAGTATTTAAAGGCTTTTTCCCCTGCCCATTCGTTTTATAACCTACCTATAAATACCAAAACACTTCTAAACGTGATTTCACAAGGTTGAACATTGTTAGAGCTTCATCTGTGAGAGAATTCATATATTTTATCTTTTAACATTCATCCTGTGAGATTATTTTGTTAAGAAAACATCGTTCACATAGTCCAAATACCAAGCTTGTCTTGCCTTCACATCTGTCAAAGTTTTGAAGATCAAGGGAAGTTAACTGAAGTTCCAGTCTGTAAAGAACAAGGTGTTCTTCGTGATCCATGGGAGATAGACGATTCCACAAGGTTCGAAGTGTTGTAGGGTAGTAGATTCCACGGAGAGTTTTGGCAAATTGCAGCTAATGATTGGTACAGTAGAGCACAGGATCTGCAAAGAGATGTAGGAATTGCATTCAGGAGATCAAATAGTACGTGTAGTCTAATCTAATAGACTGTAAGTCGTTTGAATCGTTTATAGTGGATTGTCTGGCAAAAGTGCTCGGAGTTTTTTCCAGTTGGGTTTCTCCGTGATTATCCATGTCTTATTTACTACTTTATTTATTGTTTTGATTATCTGCGGTATTTAAACATATGCTTGAATTGACTGATTGAATAACCGTCGAGATAATTAGTTGGTGATATGTTGCTAACTAATATTTTAATTCCACATAATATACCTATTCATCCCCCTCTAGGTATTGTTAACATCGATCTATTCGTTTTTCACATGTCATTCATTTATGTCAATATACGTGATCATTGATGGGTTTGGTTACGATAAAAGTAGCGAAAGCCACTTTGATATGATTGTTGGACTAGATTGTTTGGGAATACATTTGGTAATGGTAGCAAAATTCTGAGTACTCATAAGATTATGTTGAATGCACAATTATAAGGTAGCACATATAGCCCAAGTGGGAGATTGTAAGGATATTTTAATCAATCATGTGGGCTTATATGTGAATTATTGTATATTAAATCAAAAGTCTCTATTTTTATCGCTCGAGTGAGACGATGGTAAAGGCTAGCAACAAGTGAATAGTACGACCTTTGACAAGTTTTGTCGAGTTTGGGGCGCGACATTTCATTCACAATCCCTCATCCTCTATATATAAGACCACTTGGACATCCCTTTTGCATTCCATATCATATTTGCATTGTGCATTGCATTAAATCTTTTGCAAATCACTTTCAAAACATTCCAAAATTATTTTTTTCTTTGTAGAGAGAAACTCTGTCGAACGTTCGCCGTAACTTGTGGTTTGAAGTGCCAAGTTGAATCCATTGTATTAGGAGACAAGTGCCGAGCACTGTGAACACTGTTGCGGGGCAATTTTGTCTTAAGGAAAGAGTGAAAATCACTTGCCTCGGATTATTCTTCTTCTTCCACTCTTGATTTTGTTTTCGTTTGTAGTTTACGTACTCTATTTTGAACCCATTTTATAATTTAGTCACGCTCCTGTGGATTAAGCTTTGTCTTTTGTTTGTTTGATTTACAACAACCCGTTCACCCCGCATATATATTTAACCCGCATCACCAACAATCTTGTGACAAAAAACTTGTGTCTGTGGTTGTTGTTCGTTTCCCTTCATCTTTTGGAATACACATTCGTGTGATATACCATTCTTTGTTTTGTTTACGTTGAACTTTTGTTTGTGGAACAAAAATGGCTACCATTGAGGCTACTTCAAGTTAAAATGGTTCTAACAATGTGGTTCCGTCATTGGTTATACCACTTCTAAATAATGCGATCCTATATGGGGAGAAATCGGAAAAGTTTGGAGGTATGGATTTCAAGAGATTGCAACAAAATTTGTTGTTCTATCTTACGACACGAACCTTGGCAAAGTTTTTGAAAGAAAGAGCATCGTTGGTACAAGAAAGAGACAATAATCGTGAATCGACTATTGCGTTGGATGTATGGAAGCACTTAGACTTTTTGTGCAAGAACTACATCCTTAATAGGTTGGAAAATACACTATATGGAGTGTATAGTTTGAAGGACTCGGCCAATGATTTATGGGATTCGTTGAAAAAGAAATACAAGACCGAGGATGCCGGAACTAAGAAGTTCATAATCGGCAAATTTCTGGATTACAAGATGGTGGATTCCAAAACGATGATAAGTCAAGTGCAAGAATTTCAAGTTCTACTACATGACACTCATGTCGAGAAGATAGAATTGAGTGAATCTTTTCAATTTGCTGCCATCATCGAAAAGTTCCCTCCTATGTGGAGAGACTTCAAAAATTACCTCAAGTACAAATGTAAGGAAATGAACTTGGAAGAATTGATCGTCTGTTTGAGGATCGAAGAAGACAATAGGAAATCAGAAAGAATGCTTATTGTCTAACTTGGAGCAAACTTTGTTGAAACCAACTCGAAGGCTGACAACAAGAAATGAAAGATCTCCAATGAGACACCGCGAAGAAACAACTCCAAGAAGGTCGAAAAATTCAAAGGGAACTGCTACAACTGTAGAAAGGCCGGAATCACTCAAGCGAATGTCGAAAACTAAAGAAGAATGCTCAAGCCAACATGATTGAAAAAGATACACTTTCTGAAAGGATACATGAAATGAGTCTATCTGCGGTTGTCTCAGAGTACAATATGATTGGAAACTCGAGGGAATTGTGGATTGATACCGGCGCCACCCTTCATGTATGTATAGTTATGACCATGTTCTCTAACTATCAAGAATTGAACGG
>CAIGRL010030991.1:0-21660 GCA_903798325.1 Fraxinus xanthoxyloides
GGTTTGAAGCAGGCACCGAAGAAATGGCATGAGAAATTTGACTTAACAATAATATCTTTTAGTTCTAAACATAATAGTGTAGATAAATGTTTATATTCTAAAGTATGTGTTGATTATGTGATATTTATATGCTTATATGTTGATGACATTTTGATTATAAGTAATCACATGGATGGAATAAAATAAATGAAGAAGTTTCTATCTTATACATTCAAGATGAAGGATCTTAAACAAGTTGATACTATTTTGAGTATCAAAGTTACTAAAATTAGTGGGGGGTTATCACTTAAGTCAATCACACTATATCAAGAGTGTGATAGATAAGTTCAAAATTTTGAACATAAAAAAATGTAGTAACCCTCTTGATCCAAGTTTAAAGTTAATAAAGAATGATAGAAGATAAATTGTTCATTTAGAGTATGCAAGTGCTATCGGAGTCTTATGTACGTTGTTCAATGCACAAGATGAGCTATAGCTTTCGCAATTAGTAAACTTAGTAGGTTTACTAATAACCCGAGCAATGGAATGTCATTGCAAGAGTTCTTGGATATATAAAGAAAACCAAAAACTTAGGTCTACAATACACTAAATTCCTGACTGTATAGATGCTCGTTGAATATCTAGCACGGATTAATGTAAATACACTTCTGGTTGGGTGTTTACTCTTGGAGGTGGTGTTGTTTCTTGGAAATCGAAGAAGCAAACATGTATGACACACTCAAATATGAAATTTGAATTTGTAGCATTATCAGAAATCGGGAAAAAAGTTGAGTATCTTAAAGATATGCTTTATGAGATATCTTTAAGATTGAAGAATACATCTTCAAATCTATCATGTGTGATAATCAAGCCACATTAGGAAAAATATACAATGAGGTATATAATAGAAAGTGTAGACATATGAGTCTAAGATATGACTACATAAGAAAATTAATCAAGAGTGGAATAATTTCCCTAAATTATGTAAAGTCAATAAAGAACTCAGTGAATCCACTAACTAAACCTCTAAATAGAAATTTAGTGACATCTACTTCAAATAGAATGGGGTTGAAAACTCTTGAACTAAAAGTCCATCAATGATAGCAATCCTATCTGTCATTACTCAAAAATTAATCAACAGTTCAAAGGGTAACAAAAAGTCATTCGATATATGGATAATTTCAGCATTATGTAATCTGCAATAATGTTATTCTAGTTAAATAATGCTGGTTGTTACAGAAGTGACGGTTGAGCTTTAAGCTCTTAATGAAGTTCAGTATTAAGTACAAGTATCTCTAAAAAACAACAAAGATACTGGAAGAACTTCTGTAGAGACCGAAGTTTTTTTAACTCTTTCAAGGAAAATTTTTACTTTAAAGATTGAAGGGTTTAGTTAACTTGTCGCATCACTACGATACATCTAATATTTTAAGTTATTTATTTGGTCACCATAGTATGTTGCCTATCGATTTTATTTTATTTTTACATGACGACCTAATTATTTCAACTTAGTCCCATTATTTTGAGAACCCATATTATATTAATTTGATCGGTTATTTTTTTAGTCTTTTAAAAACCATGATTTAGTGTATTTATTTTAAAGTGATGGACCACGATTTAATTTGGCAACTATATAATACTCAATCCAATTTTTTTTTTTTTTAAGCAGTACTTTTAAATATATTATTATTAAACAATAATTGAGTTTGTTTCAAAATTAAATACCTCATCTTGTTGGCAACCTCAAGAAATGTGTGTGTATTTTCCACCTAGTCATCTTGCCCCCATTTCTTTTAACCTCCTCAACCACTTTCTCCTTTAACTCCTCACTCTTCCTCTGAAAAATGATGGTTATATGAGAACATGCAAGAATATTTATATATATTATACACCACACCACAATAACTCATTTTACTAAAATGCATTTTCAGCTGACAAGAGAGGAGAATCCGTTTTATTCTATTTTTACTACTCCCACACACACACACGGCCATTCCTAACATACACCTGAATAAAACAAAAAAGGCAAGCTTACTGATTTCTATTTTTGGTGATAGTGCAATTGACAATTTTCATCTACGACTCAACTCTAGCAATTTTTCTAAAGATCTTAAGGTAGTATCATCTCCCGTATACAAGTTATTTATGCTTTTGAGAAATTTATATGCTAGCGTGTACATAACCGTTAATTGTTTTGTGAAAATTATTTGTGATTGAAGGTAATTACTACGAAAAATTGTGATTGAAGGTAATCACTGAGGGTCCGTTTGATTGCAAATGTGAAAAATTGGTGAAAATAAAATAAATTCTAGATAATTGAATTGTCTAGAAAATATTTTATTGAGAATTGTAATTAATTGTGTTTGATTGGTATAATTTTTTACCTAGAAAATGTTGAAAGTTTGGTATCCGTTTGACTTCATTTTTCATGAAAATTGTCCATAAAAGTGATAATTTTTTTACCATTGAGTCTAGAGTTTGTTCCACTTGCCAAAAAAAAATTAAAAACTAAAAAAGAAATTATCATACCAAATACCATTCGTTTGGCTTTATTTTGCATGAAAATTGTATAATATTTTTTACCATTATCTAGAATTTTTTTCCAAAAAAAAACTAGAAAGTGATTTCCCACAAAAACAAAAGGAAAACATTTTCCTGCAATTCAAGAAAAAGAGGGGCGTGGTGGAGGTGAGTGAAAAAAAAATTTACATGGAAAATATGTGCTATCAAACATTGCAAATAGTGAAAAATGGAAAAAAAAAACTTTCCAACTTCCCTAGAAAATGGATGTTATCAAACATAGCCTAAGATTATTTGTGATTGACGGTAATCACTAAAATAAAAGTATGTCGATTGATGATTGATTTACCTTAATTTATGGCTTTTGCATGTTATGTTAATGTTCGTATATAATTCTTGTTAGCGTGTGTGCATACTGAGTGTTTCTTCGAAATGTTCACCCTATTTATACATTTCAAATTGATGAGTTTGGCGGAGGCATGATGGCGGATGACAATGATTATTACTATATATAAATTATGTTTTATCTTGTTTCATTTATGGATTCGAATGGACCAATGACTTTAGTATTTTGTTTAAAAGATAACTTCGTAAAATCATTTACATTAGTTGCTGTTTTTTTTTAAAAAAATTCAGATTGCATCTAGCTACAAAAAATGCGATATCTTTATTTATAACATGAATTTCAACTTGAAATAAAAATAGGATTGAAACCCCTATGAGTTCCCTGACCATAGAATCACCTTCATAGCATGTCTAATGATTTTATTCTGAAAAACTGCAATAGTGAATCGCGTTTTGTTGAATAGTCAATTTCATTGTATCATTTGACATAGCAACCTAAGGAGTTTGACCCTGAAATTTTAAATGGATCTTTACCATAGGATTGGGTACTTTACTGTTAAATTTCACTATTTTATGAGTAAGTTAAGTAGGTTAAACCATTTTTGAGCAAACACTTAATATTTCCAACAGTTTAACGAGTTATTGACTTGACATAAAAAGTTCATTATTATTATATTTTCTTTTGTGTTTTTTCCACTTTTAAATTTTTGCTTTTCTTTCCGTACCAAAGTTTGAAATAAATTGTAATTTTTTTGACGCATTTTAAAAATTTAAACAAACTGCGAAATTTAGCTGATAAAGAATCAATAGCGCTTCGGGTATTAGGATCTAGGGCGTTACAAATTCACCTGGATAAGATTTCGAGATGGTGTCGTCTCAATAGAAAGTTAGAATTTCTTTCTTTACAGTTTGTTGAAAAAGATGAGTGCAATGTCATATTCATGCTAAGCGAGATTGAGAAACTTGAGGGCACGTGATACTTATGTGTGTGTGTGTGTGTGTTCTTACCGATATTGTCATATGAAATCATTGTTTCAAAGTTTCTATGATACCTTTAATTTCAACATTAACTTATTTGAATGACACTATAGTTAGATTCAAATCGAAAGATATCTAATTCTTACGTATGAGTATTGTATAATTTTGAATATGAGATTTATTAAATTTTGAATAAGTGGGGAATTGTTGAAATGTTGTTCAAAATTAATAAAATCTGGATGTGGAATGATGTAGAGTGAAATGATATTTGGAGCCACATAGTTGAACTATGTGACCACATAGTTCAAGGAACTTTGCGGTCGAATAGGCCTACATCGAGATTGATGACCCCGATATAGAATCAACTAGGATTAGGCTATGCGACTGCATAGAGTGAAATGGTGGTCGTTATTTGACCATTTGATTCAAATTTTGGTGGCTTTTGGAGAGTTTTTTAGCACCACTTTGTATAGTATTGTTTCTAGGCTATATATAGGTGGTTTGTGATCAATAAAACTATGATTGAATACATACAAAACTATAGCCATATTTTGAGAAAAGAAATCATTCCAAAACATAGAAATCTATACTTTCTTCTTCATATTCAAAAAAATAAAAATAAAAAATTCCTTAGTGTTCTTGAGTTTTGGAGATTACACTTATTGCTTGAGTGTTAATCATTTACAAGACTTGTTTAAATCCTGCAAAATCATTTGTCTTAATCTCTACAAGCATTATTTCAATCCGGATGAGGCAAATATAGTTTGAAGACAGCGATATCGTGTTCAAGCCATCGGTTGTTCATTTTCAAATCTATTTCCTGGTTTGGTGTTTGTTTCATTGCTTTCATTGTTGATCTTCATTTTTCTGGTTTTGGTTCGATGCTTTATTCACCAATCCCTCAAGTGGAAGTCATTAAATTTCCAACTAACATTTCATTTTCCCTCAATTGTTGCTTTTATTCCGTAGTCAGCATCTCGGGCTGGGTTCTTCATACCCTTCTTTCATAATTTTCTCACCATATCATAAGAACAATATACCTTGTCAACCAACAAGTCCATAATTGTGAACTATATGTCATGGAATTGGCACAGTCAAAAAGTCAGTTACACTATTTAATCCGACTTCAAGTGACCTCTCCAAATGCTGCAACTATTCAATACATAAACTTGAAGCTCCTCCCTCTCATGCGCCTTTTAATAGTAAATCCTCCATGTTGCACCAAAAATATGAAAGAAATTAATTAAGAAAATAATATTTCTTAAACATATACCTTAGTTGATGGCTTCTCTCATAAATTTGTTTGCTTAATTTAGAGTGGTTGTTGTCCTTGACTAGCTGCATGACATAACCTTATTCTTTCAGTGTTTAAAGGCAAAAAGAGCATCCAAATTATATAAATGGGTGAAAACACAACTTGAGTTGCTTGGGGAAAACATTAATACAATGTTGTAACATATTATAAGAGGTGCAAAAAAAAAGAAAACTTCCTGCAACTCAAGAGATGGTTGTTCCATCGTTTCAAGGTTCTTCAGGTTATGCTTTTCAAGTATTTCCTTCATACTTCATAGCATAAACAAAGAAAAACAAGTTACGAAATTAGTTTAAAGAACATTAAAAAAAAGATCCTTTTTTTTCTCATACATAACACAAAAATCTATTAAAGCATTCTTTTCGAGTACGAAACGTGAATATAATGACCTATCCTCATTCATGCATACGTTGGGAATTATATTTCAACCCAAATAGGCGGAATTAAAACAATCAACGATAAAAATCAAAAGTCACTATTTATTGACTAATCTAGATAATTAAGGTTATTAATCCAATTAAACCATAATTAAAGAATCATATAAACATTCAGATTAAAGCAATAAAAGCAAATAAAACAAAAAATTGATGACAAGAAAACCCCTTAAAAACTCTTCACATGAATCAAAAACCTCTAGACAAACCAGGCCTAAAAAATCTACTAGAAATGTTAACTTACAATTGGTCCAAAGACTGCGTTAGTTTACTCTAACCACCCAACTTTGTATTTCACCGAAGCTCTTTGATTGTGCAATCTGCATTTTTCAAAACTCTGAACTACTTTTCTCTCCACTAGATCACCACAAACGAACTTGTTCCAGAGTGCTGGGACTCCAAATGTCTCTTCTTCAACTTTAGAACTCAAATGGCATATAAGTGAAAGTAGGATTTTTGGTGTTTGATCTTTAGATCTTTTCGTGTTTGATATGTGGCTGAGACAACAGAATATTGGAATATGTAATTGATCTTCAAAAGATAATCTCTTGACTAAATATATATCTCAATCAATAATAAGCTAATGTTTGGGATGAATTTATGAATCAATGATCAAGTGGTTGAACCTAAAGATCTTTGGATGTGTTTGAATCTTCAATAATATGATCTATATTACGAAATAATCATACAGCACACTTTGGGACGGACCTATAGCTGTATGTTTATAATAAATAGTCTTTGGGGTATAATGTGATTGGAAAAAACAGTTAAAATCAAATCAAGACTATTCTTGAATTAGATAGTCGTTGGAGCGTTAAATAGTCGTGGCCAGCAAGCGTCAGCACATTCTTGTTGTGGGCACTTAAGCACCATCTTGGTGCACAGGGAGCAATCATCTTTTATGTTTCTTGATTTTCTTGAATGTCTTCACCTCCTTTTTAAGACTACCAATTCCGACTCTTTTAACTTTAATTACAACTCAAATAACCATGATTTTGGATAGAAATATAGCCAATTAAAATTAGGAAAACAAAATCCTCATTTGACATTCCATGACAAAATCTTTTATTTCAAAGCCAAAATACCTAACAACAATCTATCTAAAGACTCAATTCCCAAACATCAATTCAAATCTTATGTGCATGTTTTCATGCAACACATGATAACAATAATACCATGTGAAAAGTAAGAGAAAATTGACAATAAAAAATATAACTAAGTCATAGCATGTACAACATGTGTAACATCAAAGCATGTAATACTACGTGTATCAATAACTTAGAAATAAAATATGGAATATTAGTATCGAAATTGACAAAACACTAACACGCAATATCAATATTAAAATTCAAACCAAGATAATAAAGAGTCAAAGACTAACTCTAAGAAAAAAAAATAAACTTCTCCTCCTAACTCACATACTACTCAATTCTCCTGAAAAATGAACAATGTCCACAAAAATTCCTATCTAATGCAAGATAATAAAGACTCTATCAAACTGAAGTGACAAAAATAAAAAAATAGACATGGGCTAAAACTCCGTTTAAATTCACATCTCCTGTTATGTATGGTGACTCAACAAAAGTCTCATTTGCTGTTTCGATCTATATTTTCTATGCAAATTTAAATGTGATTTAAATATTTAAACATTATTATTGGACTGTAGATAAACCAATTAGGTATCAATTCTAGACACGTGTGTCTATTCTTTAGATATCAATGTCAAGTATGCTATTTGTATTTCAACTTGGTTATCGCTTACATAGAAATTAATACAATGCATTGGAGATGCCTTAATGGTTCTAGGATAAATTGTAGTTCGTGAATTTAAGTCTCTAAGTACGTTAAAATTGCACACGAATCTCATTTGAATTGGAGCAATTTTTTAAGTAGTTCGATAATTTTACTCTCTAACTTTAAGTTAATTAAAAGTCGCATGAGATTCAATAAATTGGCGGTTTCAATCAAGCGGTACTTAAATTTATAGATTTAGTGGGTTTTTATATAGATTTTGTGAAAAATATTTTTTGGGAGAATGTGATTAAAAAATATTGAAAAGTTTTTGGGCCCACGTGCAATTTTATTTCATTGACAGAATGAGTTATTTAAAATGAGTTTGAGTCAAAATAATAGTAATAATAATAATAATAATAGGTTGGAGACCGGAGACTTTAAATTTGAAAGTTGAGAACTTATACCATACCAAGTAAAATGTTGGAGAGTCCACCCCTAATCTTTCTTAAATTTTAATTTAGGCTAGTTTTTTAGTCATAGATAAGATTCATAACTTACTATTCAATTATTAGTTTTTACACATTTTATAGAATCTACCAATCATGCCACTAATATAGTTTGGGCTCGTAACGTCCGCGTGTTTAACAAAATGAAATGTTAGGATGTAAATAATCCGGTTTGAAGTTTGGGGATCTAAGTGTATTACTTGTAAGGGCTTGGGGACTTTTTCTGCTAATCTACTTATTGTACCTCATGCAGCATCACATGTACCTTGTAATGAGTTTCTCCGGTATATCGTTTCCCCGTGATATCGCCGCTGCTTAAACCCTCCACCTCCCTCCTCAGTCTTATACCCCCAATATTATCAGAATCGTAAACCCTAAAAAATCTTCATTTCAATCCCCAAAATGACAATCCATTCAGTAGTAATCCAAAAACTGCTGAGCACAAACGCCCATCTCGGCCGTCGTGTGACGGCCCACCACTTCAAGATCTTCTCTGAGGGCACCCGCAATGGCATGTCCATTATAGACTCCGACAAGACCCTCATTTGCCTCCGAAGTGCCTGCAATTTCATCGGCCACTTGGCCCGTGACAATGCGCGGTTCCTCTTCGTCAATACCAACTCTCTCTTCGATGAAATCGTTGCCCAGATGACCCAGACCGTTGGGATCAAGAACGACACCACGTGGCGTCTTGGAGGCTTTTTAACAAACAGTTCGAGCCCAAAAAAGTTTCGTGGCAGAAATAAGAAGTTGAACCTTGGTGCAATTCAGGCGCCGGATTGTATTGTGATTTTTGACACGGAGAGAAAAAGTTCAGTGATTCAGGAGGCGTCTAGGCTGCAGATTCCCATTGTTGGGCTGGTGGATTCGAGTATGCCGTCCGATACTTATGAGAAGATTACATACCCTGTGCCGGCTAATGATTCTGTGCAGTTTGTGTACCTGTTCTGTAATTTGATCACCAAAACTATTTTGTATGAGCAGAAGAGGTCTCAGGCTGCATTGGCGGAGAAGGAGGATAAATACAGAACACGGTATGAGAATTATCACCTTAATAGTAGTTTTATTTGCTTTGCTGGATGCTAAATTTTCGAGTTATATACTGTAGATATTGTTGAGGTTGGTAGGTTAGGCCTAGTGATTTCGTACTGGTTCAACAGTATTAATTATCAGTTCATTGGGTTTTAGATTATTGTGACTCGTGAGTTTGTAAACAAGTGTTTTTTCGTTTTAATCCATTCGTGACTGGACAATAGTAGTTAAGCTTTTATTATAACACTACTGCATTGTTTTTTCTATAAAATTTATTGAGTAATTATGGCTTCAGAATATGAATATTCTTTAGATAGCAATCTGGTGTGCTGGTTTGTTTCGACTATTTCATCAATACTCTGATTTTGTCGATGAGCTCGTCATATTGCATTTACATTTACATAACTGAGGATTACAATCTGTTCTCTTTCATGATTTTTGTGGAGAATGTGGTACTAAGTTGTGTTAGTATGATTGCAGAGATTGTTTGTATTCTTTAGTTACTGTTGATTATAGTTGTCCATTCACCTCACCATATTATGTATTTCTTAATTGCAAGTGATTCTTTTTCTATTTATCAAGAATAAGTTAGTTTGATATTTGATATGAAACCACTTTTTTAAGTTAATCTTACCACCAATTTAATGTTTTCATTTACTTGTAATGAATCTTACTTGCATTTTTGTTCTGATGGAAATTGCATGTGGAAGAGATGAAATTCAACAAATTGACAAGACTGCTACAAAAGACAAAATCTCAGTTCTTCCTTACGAGAAATTGCAACCCGCTCCTGAAGGTAATAGTTGGATGAAAGTAATGTTTGTCCTCCCACCTCTTTCGTTAGTCCTTCAGTGCTCAATGTTACATTGTTCATTTAAGCTTTAATGAAGTTGTTTTTTTCTGAATCTTACTAGTTAATCTTTAAGAAATTAGTAATATCTTGAATAAGTCATTTCTTTTTGTAAACTTTTAGAGGTACAGGTTCTTAATATTCATACATTTTGAGGTCGCATTCAACTCAAACTTGACTTAATACTCATACTAAATAAAAGAATAACCATGACGTATGCTGTTTTTACCTTTACCCATTTTCAGTTCCTTTTTGATATACTTGTCATTATGAGTTCTTCCATTTCTTCAGATATCTTGGAAACTAAGCAGCTTTTGGACAAACTTGTTGTATTGAAGTTCAATGGCAGCCTGGGGACAAAGATGGGCTTTCATGGCCCCAAGTAAGTATAGTTGTGACTCAAATTTATATTAATATGTACCCAGAACGGTTTATGGCTCATAAGCCAAAGCTAGTTGAACTGGCATGGTGGTTCAGCCACTTGATTTATTGCTGTAATATTTCTTGAAATTGATATCTTATATGCTTGTAAAGGATTGGCTTCATTTTTGACAAAACTGGACACTTAATACAACTAGATTTGGACCGTATGACTTGAGAAGAGAGTAAATCTACTGTCTGATACTTGTGCTCTTGGCTTAATTAGGTATACAGTATAATTTTGAAAATGAAGTTTAGTTTTGCCGTTTTTGAAATATAAATTCGTCTATACTGAAGCAATGTCCAAATTTCTTCTTTAATCAATTTCCTCTTTTCTGTGTTCCTGAATAAACTATTTCTCAGAACACATACTCTATGCTAATAATAGGAAGGCTTCAGAATCCCTTTGTTGATAGTGCTACCTGGTTGGCTTCTAAATCATGATTGGCTTATAGTTGATTGACCAAACACTGAAGTAGAAGTTAGTCGCCTGTGCGAAGCCTCTTGGGTTTTAAGCACATAATGCACACTGGACTGTCAGTTGTATGCTTCATTAAAGCAGAGTGCACATTCATTTTGGAGTTAAAAACCTCTACTCATGCATAATATAGACTCAAACATGTTTAGAAACTGCAGCAAGTCTTAATGAAGTTCAGTATTCAACAGTCTTTAGAAACTGCCGCAAGTCTTAATGAAGTTAGGTAAATATTAATTAATTTCTCCAGTGCTACTGCAATATTCAAGCTAAATTAGTCTTAGAACAAGATTTGTGTTTGTATTTTGGATACTAATCTAACTTTATCAGCCAAAAAATGAAAAATTAAATTAACAAACTACAATCAGATAACTGTTTAGATTAAAATGGACTTGCCCAGAAAAATAATAATTTGGACTTTCTGAGAAAAATAAAAAAATCTACAGCAAGATATCTTTATTCATTCTAGTATCTGGGGAAAAAGTAAGTTTATTTGTTCACGGCTCCTTTTGGATGTGAAAGGTGAAGTGCTGGACCTTTCATTTTTTATGCTTGCTATTTTGTATTTCATTCAAAACATTCTTTATATAAATTAAGCTGTCCAGGATAAATTATATTGTATGCTGTTAGATGGATCAGGATTTTCTTGCATTTTAGCTGGACATGCAATATTTCAAATGAAGATAAGTTGCCCAAATTTTCTGGTTGCAACTTTAGTTATTCAATGAAGTCTATTGTTTACAAGCAAACAAATGCATTACTACTATATATTTCTCCTACCCTGTTCTTTCGTCAAACTATCCCTGACTGAAAGTAATGAATGTTTCTCAGTCCCATCTTTCTGAAAGGTAGCAGTTGATCTTCCATGCATCAATATAATTGTGCTGCACATTTGTTTTTTCGAAGCAGGGTTTCCAATTTGTAACACACCTCTGGTTACAATATGTGCATATATAGAGACTCATTCGTCCATTACTTTTGTAATTTCGTATACATTTTGTACATGGTTCGTGGTTATAATAGTGCAATAGAAACTTTTTTTCTTTTTTTGTAATCATGCATCCTTTAGCATTGCTGATTTACACGAACACATACGTGTGTGCAGGAACATCTAGACATCTCTATTCCTCTTATGTTCCTTTACCTCACCATGTACGCGCTTTATCCATGTGCTTAATAAAATTATCTACATATCTAGCTCCTGACAATAGATTAATATGCAGGAAACCTAACAATAGATTGAAGAAAGAATTGTAAATATTTACATAATGCTTTTGGAAACATGTTTTTTATTCATATGCAATCTAATTTACGAGCCCACATATTGGCTTCGTAAATCACTAATATTTGACCACACCTTAATATGTTATTTTCCTCATTTATGTATTGAGTGTCTTTATTGTATTATTTAAATATCTAGTGGGTTTTGTATATTTTATCAAAGCATTGAAGCACTGAAAAATGTTATTAGTAGTTTGTACTAGACCATACCAAAATATGTTATTTTCCCCATGTATGTCATTGACTGTCCTTATTGTATTTTTTAAATATTGGGGTTTTTATATTTTATCAACTGAGTTCTTTTAGACAACTGAAAAAAAATTATTAGTAGTTTGTACAAAAAATTTCAACGGAGTTCTTTTAGACATGCTTCTTTTTGTATCGAAAGACAGGTGTATGAAACTTTAAATACCAAATGTCTAATTGTGACTTTACATGCTCCATGTATAACCCTTCTCTGTCAGCTGCCTTATTAGCTTCCCATATAATGTATTGTGCAGGTCTGTTGTGGAAGTTTGTGATGGATTGACATGTCTGGATTTGATTCTCAATCAAATTGAGGTGATATTTCTCTCCTTTCTTTGGTATATATTCTGTGTACTCTAATGTTCAAATACTTTTTTATTATATACTTAAAATTGGTCTACTGTTTTTTAGTCACTCAATACCAAGTATGGATGCATCATTCCGCTGCTTTTGGTGAATGCACCCAATACACATGATGGTGTATTAAAGGTAACTTTATACCCACAATACACATGTATGTATGTATCTATGTATGTATTCATCATAGGAACTTAATTTTATTGGTAGCTGATTTTTGCTTCTTGTTATATGTTAGGTCTTGGAAAGGCACTCTGATAAGAACATTCATTCTATTGTCCAGGTTCTGTATATTGATGCTCTTGTGTGGATGTGTTTGATGCATTTAGAATCTGAAACTGGCTTTTGTTATTAACTTTATTTATGATTTGATGTTTGGGAAGCTGATACATTTTTTTCCAGAGCCAACACCCCCAAGGAAACGTCAGTGATCTTCCTCCAGTGTCAGCTGGAAAATTGGATGACCATGATGGAATGTATGTTATTTTCCAACCTATTCGAAAGAAAAACCCTTGTGTTATTGTGAACATGTTTGAATTTCTAAGTAACATGTTTTAAGGTCTTGGACCCTGGAATCTTATTGTAAATTAATTGAAAGATTCTTGATGTCATTCTCTCTTAAAATTCTAGTACTTTTGTGCGGAAATTTTGTGTGTACACGCTATTAATTCACCTTTTATGACTTTCCTATAGTGAAATCATCAACTTGGTATCTTCAAACATCCCCCATTTTTAATTATTTTACTCATTGTCTTGTGAAGGGATTCTATAAACCTTGCTGAGGTTTTCTCCTCGCTGATGAATGATGGAAAAATAGATGTACTATTGTCTCAGGTAGAAATTTTCTGTCCTGGGTCTTTGTACATTATTTGGTCAAAAGTTTGAAATACCATTTATGCTTACTTGTTTATGGCATAAACATGTAATATGCGACGAGCTTTCTTTTTTCAACAGGGCAAAGAGTATATCCTGGTGTTGAATTCAGACAACGTTGCTCATATTGTTGATCCAAGTATCCTCATTATGGGCTTCTAATTATTCTCATTTCATGATATTCAATTTTCATTGATCATATATGACATGGTTTCCAGGAATCAGTCTGGACTACTCATAATTGAGCTTCTTAATGCATATTGTAGAAATCTTAAACCATTTGATTCAAAACAATATCGAGTATTGTGTGGAGGTAAGCAAAAAAGGCTTCATTTTATTTGTTCTTTAAATTGGTAGCTGTTTCTAAGTTGTCATAGTTTTCAGGTGATGCCTAAATCCTCTGAATCAGAAGAAAGCAACCTTTCATCTATTAAAGAAGAGTTTGAGGTTGGTTATGATTTACATTTAGGGTGTGTAACATAGATATTATTTTGGAAGAATGAATTTTGGAATAGTAGATTGATGGAGAATGTGTGGTTGAAAAGGAAGGAAAAGTTATTGTTGTGAGGTAAAATATTATTTTATTGAAGAATGTGTGATTGAAAATGAGTAGAAGAATGAGAATGAGATTTTTAATGGGAATGAAACGGGGGCTTATTATGAGTTCTTAGAAATCTCATCTCCATGCAAAACTTATTTTTTTTAATTAATCTGAGGCTGCAAGAGAGTTCTTTTTTCAAATTAGTAGAAATTTGTTTAGTTAGTTAAACATAAAAAGTATGTTGAAATGGAGACCTAAAGCTTAGACTATTACAGAAGTACTTGTCTAGGAACTGGAACCTACCGTTATAAGATCTATGGATAAGCACTAATACCGGCTTAAAAGATTTTTCTCTGAAATGATTTTCCCAACATTTGCTTAAAGGGCAATTGTAGGAATATATCAATTTATTTCTGTTTTATAGCAACTGAAAACTTAGCGAATGGTGCCTATTAATATTTAATTAATGCTTTATAGCTAAAATTAGGCCATTTAAGCTCAGTATGCTTACGCTTATGAGGTACTTATTAAGGATTCCTTATAAATATTTAACTCCTACTTAAAACCCCCCTCTATAATGTCTATATACCTGGATTTTTCATCAGATACTCAAGCATATGCTCAGAAAAGGATAAAATTGCTGTCTGGAAATACAATGCGTACTGAATTGATATGTCTGTATAAAACAATTATATTTACTTTTCAAAATAGAATTCATGTTTCTAACAACTATTAGTAATTGGCATTTAAAATGAATTTAAAGTGATAACATTACTTGATTTCTTTACAGATATCAACTATTCAGCTTCAATAATTTTTCTTATCTCGAAAATGTTAAGAATTGACATAATTGTATCATGAAATTATATCTGTATTTGTTATTTCAATTGTTTGGCAATACAGTAACTTGAAATTTGTAGTATTTATTTTTACTCTTGGAACTGCAAGCTTTGACATGGAAATTATGTTGCTGATTATATCCATATTTGCGGAAAATGCTTCTGTAAATATTTTCTTGGTATTCCAATACATCAAATCTGCACTATTTAATTGATATTTGTTTTTATTGTGATTTGTGTTATTCTCTTAGAACCTAATGCCAAAGAAGAATTTGAAATTCACTCATACAATGTAAGTTATTGCTCTCGCGAAATTTTGTTCCTTGTTCTTTTCTTTTTCTAGGAAAAAGATTATATTTTGTTCATTACTCATCAATCTAAATCTTGTGTAGGTGGATGAATATGAACTTTATTGAAACACTTGTGCAACGACGTGCGGCAAAAGAGTCTTTGACCATTTCAAAGGTAACATGGTTTTATCTGCACAATGCATGTATAGATACATAGTTGAGCTATTTAGAAGTAGTTGATGACAGTCTTCTTTAGCGTGGCTTCTTTGTATCTTGGTTTTTTGTGTTTATTTTGTGATTCCATTCTCGAGTGATCTCTCTGTTACAGTATTCTTTTTCCTTATTAATGTCTCCGCTTGTATGTGTGATTCAGCTCGTTTATCAGTCATTTGCAATAAATGTTCCAAAATCGAGATATCTTCCAGTTGAAGCAACATCCGATCTACTTCTGCTACAGGTTATAATAGTTCCAGCTATAATATTATCATTTTGCATATGCTTTTCCTGTCATATATTTGTAACCATTGTGTGCTTGTGCAGTCAGATTTATACACCTTTACTGATGGCATTGTGACTCGAAGTACAGCCAGAGTAAATCTTGCCGATCCTATAATTGAATTAGGACCAGAATTTGAAAATGTAAAAAGCTTTTGGAACTTGTTGCCTTACTTTTGTGATGATGTTCAATATCCCTGCTTCATTTTCCATTAGAGTTTTACAGTTTTTCTTTTTTCCCCTTCTCAGATCAATGATTTCCAGATTCGCTTCAAGTCCATTCCTAGTGTTGTTGGACTTGTCAGCTTGAAGGTGACTGGTGATGTGTGGTTTGGAACTGGTATAACTCTCAAGGTAGCAAATTTTCTCCTCCTGTAGAATTTCCATAGCTAATGACATATGTTAAAATCTTATATTTACTGATAATTCTCTCTTTCTTGGCCAACTTTGATAAATACTGAATAAATTAGCTAGTTTAAAACTATGACAATCCAGTTCATCTACTTCATGACCGAGCAGTATGGCCATCTTAAGCAAATTACTATGAAGCCATGATTGGCAGCTTTAAGATGCTCGTCGTGTTCTTCCACATCCATAAAAATATTGAGATAGCCAGGATCATGGAATGCATTTGTGGATGCACGTGTTGTATACCTTTCCATGATGGGCATTGTGGTTTCTTTCTTGGTGCATTTATCTCATTGTACTTTTTTTTTCTTGGTGCATTTACACCATGATGACCCTTGTTCGTGATTTTGGTATTAGAAATTTTAAAGATAAAGTAGTGTTTTTTAATTTGCATATAACTGGACTATCATTTAAGTTGTGGTATACCGTTTTTCAAAACTGAAAATAGTGGCAATATTTTAAACAAAAAACAGAACTCCTTTCAAAAAAATAAAAAAATAAAAATGGAAGGAACCTAGAAAATTCTCAAGTTGCAACGTCCAAATCAATGGTGTAAAGAAAGAGAGGACTATTGTCGTGAGACTCTTATTTTTTCGAAAGCATTAACTGTGATGCATTTACCGCTTCAAACCTTCAGTTAGTGGAGCTTATATAATCAAGTCTAAGAGACTGAGTTGGGAGCTATGTTTAATTTAGGCTGAAAATGACCAATTTACCCATGAGTTCATCTACATCAGATTACTAGGATTTTTTGTAACACTGCTCAGCTATAAATTAGATTTGGAAAATGCAAATAGAAAGATAGAGGGTAAACAATCCCTTTTGGGGTTACTATGATGCTAGTTCTAATTATTCATTTCCCTCTAGCGAAATACCCATAGCCTTATATATTTATCTGAAGTAAAATCAAATAAGATGTGATTCTCTTAAGTTGTTCATACCATGATCATAGTATGAGGGCGGTTGGTCAAGTCAGCCCCCATCATCTAGCTGTTTAGGACATCTGTCTTTCAAGGAGGCAGACAGGATTCGAATTCCCCTACTATGAAAGGACGTAAATCATGGATTACCAATAAGACCCATTTGTTAATGGAGACAGACTGTAAATTCATTGGCAACATATTTACATGGTTCAAATCCAGCTCGGACCAATAATTTGCCAGCCAATCAAGCCTTACCTCCCCCAGGAAAGGATGATATAGAAATTGGAAGACTATTTTATGTGCTTACCATGAAACCAGAGCAATTTTACTTTCAGCTCAGGGTCCTAGCATGAAAAGTAGACATTCTGACGCTTTTTTTTTATTTCCCATTAGTTTGAGACTCTTCTCTTATGTTGGTGTACTGTTTTCAGGGAAAGGTTGTTATACAAGCAAGACCAGGAATGAAAATAGTAATTCCTGATGACTCGGTAGTTGAAAATAAGGTACGAAATCAGAAACTAGACCATGGCTAGCAATTTTATAGTCTACGGCATTTAATAGTTTAAACTTCAATAAAATTTATGCATTTCAGATTATTACAAGCCAAGGAGACATTGGAGGAGGATCTTTATAGCTTTTTGAATTGACACATAAGGGAGTTGGTTGTATTGAATTTTGTTCTTCATTTTTTTCTAGATAATCAGGTTATATAAAGGATTCTCAGCCTTCAAAAAGCTAAAGAGAGAAAAATACCAGTTAGAATTAGAAGAAATAAATTATTGGCCTTGTTAATTTAATCTTCTCCTATTGATCAGAATACAGATCAATGCCTGATGAGTATTGGATTAGCAAATTTGTTAGTTTAAGCTGTATGCTTTCTATAACTGATGATTGATTGAAAATGGTGAAGCTCTCATATTCTATAAAATTACATTATGTATGTTGCTTCATTACATAAAATAATTTATTTCGGTTGCCAAACTATGTGTTAATTACAATAAATCGAATAATAGATTTTCTGAAATTTTCTTTTGGTTACTTGTGTAATGGTACATGGAATCAAGAAAATAAAAAAAAAAAGTACAAGTTAGATATCAATTCTGTACTGTTTACTAAAAAGAACAAAGAGGGAAAAGATTTATTTGCTTATGCAAATAAAAATAAAAATCCTTGTAACAAGAAAGGCATCCATGTTGCGAATATCATCCTCGATGGACAACATATCGAATTTATTTGTTCATTTACACGACATGAAGCAAATGAAGTAGCTCGAGCACTTGCTAAATTAAAAATGCCATTAATTGTAATTCCGAATCATTTTGTATTGGGGAGTCATCGAACTTTCTCGTTGATTTATTTCTCTATAAAAAATAAAATAAATTTATAAACTCTCAAGGGCTCTCTCTAATAGCTGTGGGGCGGTATGATGTAGATCGCTAAGTATGAGTTTCATTCAGGTAGAGAGTAAAATTTACCCTCTATAATTAAATACATTTAAAATATTTCAATTTCTATGTTACATATATTAACTTTTAGGTAAATAGTACATACAAAAAAAAGGGAAAAAATAGTATAATAATTTTGAGGGAAGTTGGTGGAGTTTAGGAAAAAAATAATATAAATATTAAAAATAAAGAGAGAAATATTTTTTAAAAAAAAATTACTCTTTAAATTTATTGATGCTATCTACATTATAAAATATATTTTGAAAAAAAATAGTCAGTTGGATATCTTCTAATTATGTAGAGAAAATTTTTAATCGAGTAGTATAGAAATATAGATGCAATGGTCCATACACCCGACCGCAACAGATCCCAGCTCCAACTGTGCAGCAGCGGATAAGAAGAGCCTTCTCCCTCCGTCTCTGTTTTCCCTATCATCCAACTTTCTCAGCAAACCATGTCAATTTCTTCCCTCTCCCCAACAATCCCCACGGCCTCCGCCACTAATGCCTCTTCCTCCTCCTTCCGCTCCTCGCTTCTCCTCCACCTCCCCATTAAGCGCCTCTCCAACCTCTCCCTTTCTGCCAACACTTCAAAGCAAACCCCACTCATCTCTGCATCAATGGAAGCTGGAATTGGTATAATGGGCACAAAGCTAGGCATGATGTCATTCTTCGAAGATTCCGGGTCTGTAGTCCCGGTAACCGTAGTCGGATTCCGGGAGGGCAACATTGTTACTCAGATCAAGTCCGAGCTCACTGATAGTTACAATGCGGTTCAGGTTGGGTATAGGAGAGTCCGGGATAGAAAACTGACCAAACCAGAGATGGGCCATCTGGAGAAGTCCGGGATTATCCCTCTGCGCCACTTGCAGGAATTTAGGCTCCAGTCTGTAGATGGGTTTGAGACCAATCAGAGGCTTGCGGTTGAGGAATTGTTTAAGGAGGGGGATCTGGTTGATGTTTCTGGTACAACCATTGGGAAGGGATTTCAAGGTATCAATTTATATATATGTTTAAATCTTCTAAAATTGGCATTTTGTCAATCAGCATGGTAAGGTTGCAAGAGTCTAAAGCTCACATGCATTGTTGGTGTAGTCTTTTTCTTTCTTTCTTTCGTAGATGAGGCTTTCTTTGGTTTGTAATATGTTAATCCACTCATTTACTGGACAAGATTGCCATTGATTTGTAATAAAAATCTTGATTAGGTATCACTATGGTTTTTATCTACGCAAGGAGTTAAAACGAAGAAAAACTTGAAATCAATAGCAGATCTCTAGGTCTATGTCGATGCCAGTTTAACCTATTTGTATGCAGTGATAGAACGATGATTTAAAATTAGTCTTAAACAGTGTCTACCGTTAATTTTTCTCCTAAGCAACTGCTAATAGATGGTTACCTAGTATCGAGTAAGCATGCTCCTGTAATTCTATCCCCTTTTTGTAGCTTATACATAAACACAGATGAACAGAGGGTACTTAGTCTTTTATGCGTTTTGTTTCTTATGGTCTATGGAGTTGGAAATTAATTCGAAGCTTATTGGATTCTGGTACCAGGTGGAATCAAGAGACATCACTTCAAAAGAGGTCCTATGACTCACGGATCAAAGAGTCATAGACAACTTGGGTCTATTGGTGCTGGCACGACTCCTGGACGTGTGTACAAGGGTAAGAAAATGCCTGGAAGAATGGGAGGCACTAAGACTAAGATTCGGAAGCTGAAGATTGTCAAGATTGACAATGAACTTAACGTCGTTATGATCAAAGGTGCTGTTCCTGGTAAGCCAGGAAATCTACTACGCATCACTCCGGCAAAGATTGTTGGGGTAAATATACCAAAGAGCTAGGCTGTTTTTGTAATCTAATTTTTGTACGAGTGGCATATCAAATTTGCAGATGCAGTGCCTGTAGTTACTACACCTTCATATGTTTTATGCTCATTTAAAATGTGATTGATCCGTTGAATTGGTATTCCTGATTTAAATAATCTTCTAGGAGCAACATCACTGAGAAACTAGTTCAAATAGCAAAGTGATAAGGTTACGATGCATCTTGAAATGTAATCTTGTATGTCATGTTAGGAAGAATTAGTCACCGGCGCTGAAATTTTGTGTATGGTGAGGCTTCCAAAAAATATTCTGGAATGATCGAGGCTTTCAAATTATAGTACAACTTTTCAGCAAAGGAGTATCTGAGCCTATATCTGCTGTCCTAAACTTCCTGACCCCCAATACAGTTTTTACATCTTGGCACATCCACCTATTCTTAGCAAATGGGGAGTCTCGAAGGTGTAATGTACACAGGTGTCAAAAAATTTGTAAAAATCTTCCCATTTGCGAAGAAATGATATATCAGGTGTCAAAAATGTGTTAGGGGAACAATAAGTTCGGAACAATAGATCTAAACTCAGGTATATCCCTCATGAAAAACCATTCGTTTCTCGATCCTCCATCATGAACGTTAGAAATCAGAGGTTTGAAGTTTATCTTCATGTAGCAGTACTTAACCAAATCCTACTAGCTTTTGAACAGGAAATGCCACCAATGCCCAAAGTGTGGGTAATCGGTAGTGTCAACACAAATTTGACAGATTAGCATAAAGTTTATGCTTCTTCATAGTTGTAAACACTCTCCAATTGTTTTATGCTTGCATAGTTGTGTTCTTGAAGGGATTCTCAGTTTATTAGCCATGCAACGGTGAATGAATAGAGAAGATTGAAATGCCCACTGGCATGAACCCCATGGTTAAAAGTTCATCTGTAGTCTAATTCAATTTTCAGAAACGAGTGTAGGCTTCAATACTATTCCACGCTGCACACAATTTATACTCATTTTAAATTCTACGCTAAATTAGGACCATGCTATCAGAATAATCCGCTAAATTAAGACTGACAAGGAAAATTTTTCCCAGTCATCTAATATATTTTACTAAAGAATTATGCTTAGGGATGGCAATACAACCCGCTCAACCCGATACTCGTGGGGCTCCACCCCGAATGGGGCGGAGATTATCTGCATAACCGGATAAACAGGACAGGGACAGGGCGAGGGTCATTATCTCGAAACGGGTACAGGTGGGTACATGAAACATAGTCCCCATTCCGCTATCCGTCTCGTTTAAAATTAATTTCAAATTTAAGTTTTTTATCAAAAAAAATAATAAATTTATCATTATTTTTAAAGAGAACATAAGTTGCTTTTAACAAATTAGTAAAAACAGTAATAATATTTACTAATTAAAGACATAAAAAAAATAAAAGCAAAAATTAAAATAAATAAAAAATAAAAAGAAAAAATAAATGGGGCAAGGGACTTGCCCCGCCCCAATTCCGCCCCGTCCCGTTTTAATCGGGTATAGGTATGGTGTAAGGTAATAAAAATAC
>CAIGRL010031007.1:0-10336 GCA_903798325.1 Fraxinus xanthoxyloides
GTCACAATTAATTCGTTGGTCACATATTTCAAAATTAGTTGGTCACAGATTTTTTTACGGTCACAGATTATATAATTTTTAGGTCACGGGTAACAAATGGTTGGTCACAAATTATATTTTTAGTCACAGATAACTGAATTTTGGTCACATACGCCAGACAGTGGGTTACATACCACCGCCACTTGTGACCACCCTCTCCTCGGCACCACCACAACAGCACCAACGCCACACCACCACCACCAATAAAAGCCGCCACTCCACGGAGCCACCACCAACAAAACCGTCACCATGAGATCCAACAAAAAAATCAAACCCACAACCAGATCTACCACCATCAATGTCCCCTCAACAACACATACATCACCGCCACCACACCACAACCACCTCCACCCCCGTCGATGCCAACACACCACCACATCACAGCAACATCGCGATGCTGCGTTCGCAGCGAAACCACCTCCATCCCTCATCGATGTCAAACACACCACAGTACACACCCACCACCATAAATCGCGGCACCATTACCACCAGTCGCTCTAAAGATCTTCGAGCGACACCGCAGCACACCCACCCACCAGAAATCGCGGCGCTGTCGCCGTATATCAGCTAAAATAGGGTGTAATCAATAGCATCTGTGAGTCGCCTGTAGCGGATCTGCAACGATGGTGTCTCGCCGGCGAAGCGCAGTGACGGTTTGAATCGGACCGACGAAATAGCACACCGCCAACTTAATAACCCTACCGTCAGGTTATTAGCGGATTTGCAGAGGGCGGTGGTCTCCGGCAGTGGGCGGCGGCACCGCATGTGTGGGTTAAGTGGAGAGAGTGATGAGAGAAGATGGAGCCAAATGAATTTGAATTTTAGGGTTTGAAATTGGACTGGGATGAAATGGGTTATATATTTTAATAGTTAAATCAATACCTGAATTTTGAGTAAAAAAACATTGCCACCTGATTTTTGCATCATGATCTTGAAAAGTCTGGAATTATGTAATTTTCCCTCAAACTATCCAACAATCCGAGGCCCACCAATAATTGTTGGAGGTCGTCTCATCCATCAACTCGTAGGCTCTATATTATATTTTCTTATCAAAGCTAGCTCCATTGACCGTTGAATCAACCATAGTTCATGTCGTTCAACTCAATCCACATCAAAATGTTTGTAACTTTAGATCAATGCTTGTTTAATATTGCATTCACTAGGCAAGGCACCTGAAATATGAAAAAAATCGTTACAATTAGAATTAGAATTAATGATATAAATAAAAATTAAAACGTGTTACAAAAAGCTTTAAGTGTACAAATCGAACGAATAATAAAGTAATGAGAAAATTAAATTCGTCTCATAAATTTTTTTACCTAATTAATTACTGAAAGTCTGAAAGCAACTAAACTTACATGTATTTGAAGAAATTGATTAAAGGAGGTTGAATAATAAAATTTAATGGAAACACGAATGACATAGTAAACAACCCTTTTTGGTGTAGATTAAAATAAGATTTTTAGTAAATTTTAATAAAAAGTTGATGAAATGTGTAATTGAAAAGTTGTGGATCCCATAAAATGTATGGTTAAAATTAATTGTTGATTTTAACTTGAAATTTTTAGTAAATTTTAATCTACACCAAACATGATCTAAATGTTCAGATGAATAAACAACACAATATTTGATTTCACCATAATTGATCCCATCTAATTCCCTTCAATTTTTATCATGTTATTGAAGATACTCATCCATTCTACCACCAAAAGTTCTTCTCCCAATCAATTCCCCCGTCTAAGATCTGCATTTATTTTTTTCCTTTTCATTACTTGTAAAATCTTTGTACATAAACTATGTTATATCTGGAATAAGGATTACTCTCAGCACTGCAGAAGCAAAACCACCTGAAGAGAAATCAGCTTGCTCTAAAAACGAGATTCTTGTTGTTCGGCTATTCCTACGTCTATGGAGTTGGAAAAGAAAAAGAGATTTTAATATATGAAGAATACCAACGACTTGCATAGCCCGCAAGTTCATTCCAAGAAAAAAAAGAGCTTTGATTTTACCCAAAAAGAACAACCTCTTCCTTCGGCAGTCTCTCTGTTCTCTCACGCTTTTCTGCTACAGGTAAAAGAAAAAAAAACAAAAACTGCATCTATATGTTTTCTCTACCACAACTATAGTTAGTTGCACCCTAACCATGGTTCCTTTATGTTTTACCACACTAAACAAAACAAATAAAAACTATTGACAAACCAAAAAACACACATGCTTCACAATTCTCCACCTCGTACATCATTTGATAGGCCTCAAATTTTGGATGAACACCAGAAGAAACTGCAAGCACCTAGAACTGTACCTCAACAAGAAAGAGTTGAAGTACCAAAAAACCGACTGCACCATTATGACCACGGTTGCCTACGTACCCTAAACCGGGATTAAGCCATCGTAGTTCTTACTACCTTCATATAGACTCCACCTCACTCCAACCCCGCCCCAAAGGGCCATGCCCTCTTGGGCACATCAACACGGACTGATATGAAGCAAGTCCAGACAATGTTGAAACTTGCTACCTGTTACCACTTTGGTTAACATGTCTGTTGGGTTCTCATTTGTGTGTACTTTTCATGAGAGAAACATCACCTTCCTCTATGACATCCCACACAAAATGATACCTGACGTCGATATGCTTGGTACGAGCATGATGAACCTGATTCTTAGCCAAATGAATCGCACTCTGACTATCACACCACAAGTCCACACAATCCTGCTTAATCCCCAAATCATCTAGAAGACCCCACAACCACAATGCTTCCTTCACTCCCTCTGCCATGGCCATGTACTCGGCCTCTGTAGTAGAGAGTGCCAATGTAGCTTGTAGAATCTATCGCCAACTAAATGGAGCTCCATGTATACTGAACACATAACCAGTAGTAGATCGTCGTCTATCTAGATCACCAGCATAATTTGAGTCCACAAACCTACTAATCTGACATGTATCTCCACCAAAACATAAACCCGTATCAGCAGTACCTTTTAAGTACCTCAGGACCCACTTCACTGCTTCCCAATGTGCCTTCCCCGAATTCACCATGAACCTACTGACCACACTGACCGCTTGTGAAATATCTGGACGTGTACACACCATGGCATACATCAAACTGCCAACTGCACTAGCATAAGGTACACGTTCCATGCGTACCTTTTCTTCTGCTATAGTGGGAGATTGTTTACCAGAGAGCCTGAAATGTGGAGCCAATGGAGTCACCACTGACTTAGCACCTTGCATCCCGAACCTTCCGATAACCCGCTCAATGTAGCCTTTCTGATTTAAGAACAATCGACGGTTCGACCTCTCTCTTCTAATCTCCATACCCAGTATCTTCTTAGCAGCGCCCACGTCCTTCATCTCAAATTCTTTACCAAGTTGAGATTTCAGCCTATCTATCTCCACCTTACTTTTCGAAGCAATAAACATGTCATCCACATACAAAAGAAGATAGATATAATCACCTCCATGAAGTTTCCAAATATAAACACAACAGTCATACTCACTCTGGAGAACGTATGCTTTAACATGAAGGAGTCAAATCGATCGTACCACTGCCGAGGAGATTGCTTCAATCCATGTAGTGATTTCCTCAAGAGACATACATGACGTTCTTTATCCTCAACCTTGTAGCCCTCAGGTTGATGCATATAGATTTCCTCATCCAAGTCTCCGTGCAAGAAGGCTGTTTTGACATCAAGTTGTTCCAGCTCAAGATCACCATGAACAACAACACTCAATAGCACCCGAATGGAAGTGTGCTTCACCACCAGAGAAAAGATCTCATTGTAGTCGACTGCCTCTCTTTGTACAAACCCCTTAGCCACTAGCCTTGCCTTGTACCTTCTACCACCAAGCTCAGAAGAATCATCTTTCTTCTTATACACCCACTTACAACCAATAGCTTTCTTTCTTACAACCAAAAGGTTTGGTGGTGCTGGCTTTATGCAATGGAAAAGGAAGCATTTTCCTTTTACCAAGTTTGAAAGATGTACAATCAACAATATCATTATTAGAAGAAGTCACAATCAACAATATCATTATTAGAAGAAGTCGAATTTTTATTTCCAAGTAAATCAAATTTAAGCAAGACTCGAAGTACATGAGAATTAGGGTGTCCTAAACGTCTATGCCACACTTGATTATTACATTGAACAGTGTTAAAAGCAACATGATTCGACATCGGAGAGGGCGATAGAAGCAAAGGAAAGAGATGTCCCACTTTAGGTCCCTTTGCAATCATCTTTCCGGACACTTGATCTTGCACAAGACAACCATAATTTGAAAATTGAACAGTACAATCTTTGTCAACTAATTGGCCGACAGATATAAGATTAGTAGATAGCTTAGGAGACACAAAAACAATATTTAAAAAGGCTAAAAAATCACCAACGGTTGTGATAGGTAAGGAATTACCATCGGCTGTATGAATCTGAAGATCTCATTTATATTTTTGAACATTATTTAAAGGTAAAGCAGTGTTGGTCATGTGATTAGAAGCACCATAATCAAAATACCAAGGCTTAGGATTAGAATTTTTGTTACTTGAAAGGCCTAAAGCAGAAAGTGCAGAAACTATCATTTGTTGGATCATTTCAGGAGTAATAGAAGACTGACCAGGACTAGGGGCATTCGAGGGACCAACCGAGATATTGTAGGCAATTTCAGATTTCTTTGGAGGTCGAGTGGAACAATCTTTGATGATATGCCATGTTTTCTCACAATAATTGCAGAATTTTTTAGTACAATTAGTGGCAATGTGCCCAAATCCTTTGCAACTACAGCAGTGGCCATTAGTCATATCTTTGCCTCCTTTAGACCTCTCTTAAGCAACGTAGGCAACAAAAATTGGAGTAGAATTTTGAGCTTTCTGCTCCAAGACAGCCTGTGTAATGAACTATTGTTCTTCCCCGAGAAGTTGTCCTGTACAAATATCCAATAAAGGAACTGGTTCTCTGTTCATCAGGTTGGACCTGATTACTTCAAACTCCCCCCTTAACTTCACTAAAAACTGATCACGCTTGCTAGTCTCATGCACACTTTGGATAGCAACGAGTCCTTCAGGAGGTACACTTGCATACACAATATTAGTGTACTCAGCCCAAAGATTCCCAAAGGAAGAATAAAACTTTCTTGTTCTTTTCTGCAGTGTTACGTCTTATAAACTTTCTTGTTCTTGACTTCTTGTTGACGAAGTTATTGGGAGAAATAACAAACAAGCACCACCGACAGTTTGGAAGTGGATCACATTGACACACAGAACAACAATTTCACTGAATAACTGATGACAAAGATAACTTACGAACATACTTTGATTTACTTGAATTGATTGGCATTCACATACTGGAGTATAGGGCTTGATTATGTGTAGAAAAAGGTTAACGAATAAGCATAATCGCTTCTTAATATTGAGCAAAAGTTTTAGAGTGTGTTTGGTATAAATTAAAATTGAAAAATTAGTCGTTATTGTTGACTTTTATTAGACAACTGAAAACGAATAACAACTATATTTTCAATTTTAATTGGATTAAAATCTACACCGAACAAGCCCTTAGCAAGAAAGGTTGTTGAACACTGAAAATCTACCCCGATTTCCAACATTTAAGGTCATGGGAATATTTGATGGACCAATTTGAAATCTCTGTTTCGCAATCTTATATGCTGTGTTTTGTCTGGTGCTATTACTTTGAAGAGTACCTGTGTTTGATTGATCCTTATGCGTGTTCGGTAGAGATTAAAATCAGATTAAAATAGAAGAATTAGATGTTATTGTTGACTTTTATTAGACGAGTGGAACCTAATAACAGTTATATTTTCAATTTTAATTGAATTTTAGGCACGACTGAACACGATCTTAATTATTGCTTCTTTTTAATTTTCTCCTACTTCTCACTTGAGTAATAGAAGAGTGATTTGAAATGACCTGCGAATTTACCATTGAAAAGAATACTAATAGTAGATTGATGAAAAATATGTAGTTGAAAAAAAAAATTATTGATATGATTAAAAATATTATTTTATTAAAGAATGTGTGATTGAAAATAAGTAGAAAAATGAAAATGAAAATTATAATGTGTACCAAACAAAAGCTCAATTTAGTTTTTCAGTTTATAAATTCAAAAAGAGGTAAAACTGGCCGACAAAGAGAGGTTCATTAGATTAATTAATGCTTGCAAATAGAGGAACATTGAGAGGGTATTTGGTACAGATTAAAATCGGATTAAAATTGAAAAACTAGTCGTTATGGTTGACTTTTATTAGACGAGTGAGACCTAATAACGGTCATATTTTCAATTTTAATTGGATTTTAAGCCGTACCAAACAGGGCGTCAATGAGATCAAACTCAAAAACAAGAAACCCACAGAGAACATGAATTGACCATGAAATGCATAGCTTGAAAAGCTACAAAATAGATTAACACGATGATCCATCCAAAAGTGCTGTTAAAAATCTAAGCAAGGATAGCCTAAGCAAAAGGATTTGTCTCTTAATCCATGCTGAATATCGCAAACAAATATTATCAACTAAATTCCAAATTTTGATCATCATATTCAAACATAATCCCGATAGTCTCCGAGCACCTTGGGAACATTGAAATTTTCTTGCAAGTTGATGTCGACAAGTCTGAAGTCGGCTGTCCTAGCCCCGCAATTTTCATTCTTTTCAACACTTTTCCATTCTGTAACAAGTACTTCACCAACTCAAAGTCATGTTCAGACCCAATGAATTTTTTAAATTCAATATTCCTGATATGCTTAGTCAAACACACGGGCACAGTTTCTGGCAGTGTATAGAGAACTTCAGCTTCAGCATCAAAGCCATGCTGTTGAGTGTAGAATTAGAATATTAGATTACAGATAATTTACTCCTCGATTTCTTACTCTGGAAACTACTCGATAAAGCTCACCTTATGAACAACAAGCTCTTCAAGTTGAGGTGCTCTTTCAAGTATGCTTGGCAATATTCGAAGGTCAAAAGCTCTGAGCTCCAGGAATGTCAAAGTTTCGAACACGGACAGTGAAGAACGATTGGAGTACATGACCTTCAATCAAAGGAGAGAAAATGCCAAAGAAAATATGAGTAAACATTTTGTATTTATTAACTACTGCATACATCTTGTTGAAAACTTGTGATTTACCTCTAGAGCACTTTCTGATAGACAAAGTGACTGGACTCCATACATCTTGTTGAAAAGCTCAGATACATTTTCCCAATTTTTCAACTTTGAAATGAAGGAAATTTTCGCTCGAACAAGAGAGTCTAGATTATTCACCAAGTGGAATTCATTTTCATGACAATGGTACTCAAAAAACTCCAGATTTGGCGTGTCAATGACAAGTTTACATTTTGCATTACCATCACCAAGAAAATCCATGAAATTACCATCACCGTAATCGATAGAAAGCTTTCTGAGCAAGGGAAAGGAAAGATTAAGTACTCTATTATTCCCAAAGGAGCACCTAGATAGACACAACTCTTCCAGAAAGTTACAACCCTGAAATAATCTGTTCATCGACCGATCACCATCTAACATAAAATCTACCAAGTGCAACACCTTTAGATTAGGTAAACTGACAAATTCCCAGACAAATAACTCAACAGCCGCTCTTAGTTTCAAGACTACCAGTGAGTGACATACGAAAAGTTCAAGCGGTAAGATTCCAACAGTTGTGCTATCTCCCATCCAAAGATCAACCTCTTTAACTTTGCAACAGATTGCAGCGCATACTATATCACCAATGGTAGAATCCTTAATGAAATTGCATTTGAGGCGAAATTGATTGATATTAGGTACATTTCGCAGCACGATTTGCTTACATGCAAACTTTTCAAATGCCTTCTCAAAATTCTTTTTCCTTTTAAGAAAAGTTAAAGAATCATCAAGAACTATGTTAGGCAGAGAAGTGCAGAGATCCTTCCATCTAGTGGATAAAACAAACGTAGCAACAGCATATTTTGTATCAAGAAATGATAAAATATGGCGAAGAACATTATCAGGTAAAGAACTTATTCTATCTGGGTCTGCATACTCATCAGCAGGGACAGGAGTTTTGCGAGCCCTTTTGGATGCTTTGGACGTTCCTGAACCCTACAATAAACATGGCTTTATGTTAAAAATTAAAAACACATTTACAGTGAAAACAGAGGCCAACAGAGACTTACCTGGCGGCGGCGACGCCGTGGTGCATATCGGGATCTCAATTGAGAAAGCAAATTCTCTTCCCACATCGTAGTAAAGTCAGGTCGAACTCTTTTATCTTTTCTTTTGCAAGTTATGATGCACTTGAAATTAGTTGATGCTATCCTCTATATAGAACCCAAAGCCATTAATGCTTGACAAGAACCAACGTGCCGTACTACGTCATACTGTAACTGGAGTTAGCTTACTAGAGACGATTCCATTGCTTGACAGACACGTTGGAAATGGGCAATTATTCTGAATGGCCTATGTTTGGTAAAACTCTTTTTTCTTACTCCAAGCCAATATTCGGCACACATTAATTAAAATTTAATTAAAATTTAAAATATAATCGTTATTGAATCTCACTCATTTAATAAAAATCAACAATAACTGCTAATTTTTTAATTTTAATCTCTACCGAACACACCCTAAAATTTTCATTATCATTTTTCTATTTATTTTCAACCACACATTTTTAATAAAATAACATTTTTAATCGCATCAATAAATTATCCTTCTTTTTTAACTACACATTTTACATCAATCTACTATTTCAAAATATATTCATCCAAAATAATGTGGTTCAAACACTCCCAAGGTTGATTCTTATTTTTACAATTAATTTTTTTCAAATTTATTTTAAACCCTTATTTTATCCACGTTATTTCTAAAATACATTTTTCTCTTCAATCACACTTTTATCAATAAAATAATATGACACATGTAAACCCAGAACTTTTGATCACACATTCTCCATCAATCTACCATTTTAAAATGTATTTTTAACAAAAAAAAAATGGGACTAAAACATGTTCTAAACCACATGATGAGATTCATAATTTTTAATCACACACTTTATCAGTAATTATTAAAATTTACTAAAAATTTAATTTTTACTAAACTAAGAACTTATTTTCAATTACACATTTTCTCAATAAAATAAATTTGCACATAGATTTTTAAAAAATCTATATTTATTGTGTGTTTGATACACATTATTTTTAAGGGTGTGTTTGAGCCACATTCTTTTAGAAGAATGTACTTTAGAATAGAAGATTGATTGAGAATGTGTGGTTGAAAAATAAGGAAAAGTTATTGATACGAGAGAAAATATTATTTTATTGAAGAAGCTGTGATTGAAAATGAGTAGAAAAATGAAAATAAAAATTTTAATGTATACCAAACAGTGGCTAAGAAAAAGAATGCATTTTATGATGTGATGTGATAGAAATATGTGTTAAAAAATAAGGAAAAGTTTTGAATTTGCATGTAATATTATTTTATCGAGGCTCTGTCTGGTAAAACTTTTCAGCAGATTAATAGCAAGAAAATGATCGTTGTTTTCAACATATGGGTCTCACTTGTGAGTAAGGAAGTCAACTTTGGCTGCTGAGATTACTTCCCAACGGTACAAAAATTCATTTTTTGGCTTGAATAATTTATACCAGACACGGCCTGAATAATGTGTAGTTGAAAATATGTTTTAAAATAATGAATTTTGAGAAGAACGTGAATCAAACATGGACTTATAAATATCCATTATTTTTTCCCTGACAAGAAGATTACGCTCTTGTTTGGTATTTTTTTTCAAATTTTAAATTAATCAAACTTTATTTTTCAACCCATATTAAATGGTTGAGAAATGCTAAAGAAACATAATGGTTGACACAACATTTGACACAATTGTCGTGTCAATCCTTATGTCGACCCTTATGTTCCTTTAGCATTTCTCCATTTTGTTAGACATGCAACTTTCACTTATTCTCCATTTTGTTAGACATGCAACTTTTACTTAGGGTCCGTTTGATTGCACCATGGAAAATAGGGTGGAAAGAAAATATTTTCCAGGGAAAATATTTGTCTAGAACTTGTTTTTCCGGGAATTAATTGCGTTTGATTGGTATAATTTTTCACCTAGAAAATTTTGAGATTTTCCATCTTTTCGTGTTTGATTGCCTTCGTTTTCCATGAAAAATGATGTTGTTTTCCATCTGTAGCTATTTGATAGCCTTTGTTTTCCATGGAAAATTATGAATTTTTTTTCTAGAAATATAATTTTGAAGAAACCATGAATAAAAAAATAATACAAAACAATGGTTTCTCAATGAATAGTGTAAAAAAA
>CAIGRL010031033.1:0-13026 GCA_903798325.1 Fraxinus xanthoxyloides
GTCATTCTTCAATTTGAGTACTCGCATGCACATTTTTTTGGCCTCGAACTTCGTGTCATTTGTTTTACAATAATCACTATAAACACTTGAAATCAATTTGTTAGTAATAAACATAATTTGTTTACGATGATCAAAACGAGAAGCCAATCATATGTCAACAGAAAAGAAATTTCAAATTGGTCACTAAACTTATCTTCGATCCAAAAATTTTAACCTGGCAAACAGAACTGAACCCTGCTTTGAGGAAAAACGGAGTTTTATTTTCAAAGTTGTCATAGATAAAATAAGATAATTTAGTCATTCCTCGTTTCAAGTGCGTAAAAATATTCGAGGTGTTATAGGTAACATGTTCTATCTCATCATATCACACTCTCTTTTGTAAAGTTTAAAAATCGCCATCAATACTTCGATATAGGTCCTAAAACTCCTTTATCAATCAAGTGTGAATGCGGACAAACCCTAGATATATACCCATTGATGTAGGTGTTGAACCTAACTTGGAAGTCTTGTCTGATTATTCCCATCTCAAAATTTGGCCATTCGTTCTTTCATAGATTTGAATATTATTCCATTTCCCCCTTCATTGGAATTTTCACGTTTGCTTCCACTAATTTTAGATAATGGAGAATTGATTAATTGATTAAAATTCGCGTACTATTTTCAAGCGTCGGATAGTATTCCATTCTCATGTTTACTTCCACTAATTTTTCAATTTTCTTTCTACAAATTATATTTTCTTTTCTAAAATGATCATAACGTCTCTTTTAATTTAAAACATGTTGGCTAGTGTTATAAAATGTTTATAAATATTTCAATAACCTTTTATTCATAAATTTCGAGAGATTTATTCAGTATCCATTTATTCATCACTTCTTTTTATCGATCTATAATTTAAATTAATTAAAAACATTTCTCAAATATACTTTTAGCCTCCATTTGTGACGAATTTATGGACAATTTAATTTATAAATGAATAGTACTTATGTAACCATTGAAATCTATAATTGAAAATATAATTTCAAATTTGTAATGATTTATAACTTTTCAGTCCTCCAATGGATTATAATGGAGATTTTGAGCCTACGTTATTGTTATTAATTTAAGGATTGTCGCGAGTTGAGATAAGTCTTTTCGACAATTCAATATAAACTCATATTTGATTTTGATAAGTAGATTTTTAATACTCGTTTTTCATAAAAGTTTGTAAAACTTGTAATTGAAAAGTGGATAAAAGTTATAAATCTCATTAAATGTATGATTGAAAATAAATATTTAGAAATTGAGGTCAAATTCGGGCGACAGAATCTCCTCTTTAAAGCAACATATTCTCAATTTTTAAAAAGAATTGATACGTTCAATATAGCGTTCTATTTTAAATCGAGCACACAAGTCACGAGACATGCTCATTTTCTAGTTTCTACGTTACAACGTGAGACTTCGAGTATGATTAAAGCTTCTTAGGTAAAAATTAATTGCATGATAGTAATTCGGGCATGTTTAATTGTAAATTACTCGGCGGTTTTCTGAACTCCGCGAAAGTATCCACTATCCAATAGAAAAATAGAGGTCAACGAAGCGACAAATCATCGTGTTGATACACACAAATTGCCGTGCGCGTGAGAAATCTCTTCACCTAGCTGCAGTTTCGCTACTTCAAACCGCCTACCGATGAATACGTTGGTTCTGCAATCTGCGAGTGCGATTTTTCCTCAGAACAAACGCTGTATAAGGAGAGTAAAATCGCCGCGAGCAGCGCTGGTGGAGGCGAAGCCTCGGCCAGTTCCGGCAACTAGAGGCGGCGGGAGTGGTGAAAACAATGTTCCAGGGACTGTGCTGCGAGTTCAAGAGGAATCTTCCTCCTATGCTCTATCTTCCAGAGACCGAGCTGATGATATGCAAGCAGAAGCCAGGGCTATGGCCCGCGCTGCTAACGCTTCTATATATACACCAGAATTTTTGGCCGCCAAATACGGTTCGCGCCCTATCAAGGTCGTGCAGAGGGCGATAGAAATATTTTCTGGACTTGGTTCTTTTGCCTTTAAGCTGTGGCTTGACCAGTTGGATGGGAAGCTCGATCAGAACCAAAGATTGCGGGCAGTCGAACTTAGGCAGGTTTTCACGAGATTGGGACCTACTTTTGTAAAAATTGGCCAGGGCTTGTCCACAAGGCCTGATTTGTGTCCACCAGCATACCTCGAGGAACTCTCTGAATTGCAGGTAGCATTTGGTTTATTTTTACCTGTTTATGAATTCATTTCAATTTTAGGTTCCATTTCTATCGAATCAGAGAATTTTGAGCTGTGTCTGGGTGGGAACCAGGGACGAAAGCAGTGGGTAGGTGATGCTTAGAGAATATAGAGATTGATCGAATTCCTCACTATGTTTTTTTCTTTTTTTTTACGCTGCATAATTTGTTCGAGTATGTTGTTTAGACTTTCTCAATATACGTTTGTCATCACTGGGTAATGAAACTTATATGTACTTATTTGATTCTTGTGTTATATAATCATTATTACTAATGTGATGGAGCAGGATGCTTTGCCAACATTTCCAGATGATGAAGCATTCGCTTGCATTGAGAGAGAGTTGGGACGTTCGCTGGAATCTGTTTATTCATTAATATCTGCATCTCCAATTGCTGCCGCCAGTCTAGGTCAAGTGTACAAAGCTCAGTTGAAGTACTCTGGCCAGGTTGTTGCTGTGAAGGTGCAAAGACCTGGTATTGAAGAAGCAATAGGGCTGGATTTTTATCTTATAAGAGGTTTAGGTTTCCTCATAAATAAATATGTTGATATAATTACAAGTGATGTTGTTGCTCTTATTGACGAATTTGCTCGAAGAGTTTACCAAGAGCTCAATTATGTGCAGGTTTGTTTCTGATACTGTTTTGCATTTACTTCAGAATAATATCAACGTGGATCCTTTTCTGTTACACAGAGATTTGTAAGATTTTCCCTTTCATTCAGCTGCATGAAGTAGAAGGCTATTGGTTGTGAATGTTAATTTTGAGAGGTATATGCAGGAGGGGCAGAATGCAAGGAGATTTAAAAAGTTGTATGCTGACAAACAAGATGTCCTTGTCCCAGATATTTTTTGGGACTACACGAGTGGGAAGGTTCTAACAATGGAGTGGGTTGAAGGAGTCAAACTAAATCAGCAAGATGCCATTGAGAGACAGGGGCTCAAAGTTCTGGATCTCGTTAACACAGGCATTCAATGCAGTCTTAGACAGCTACTCGAGTATGGGTATTTTCATGCAGATCCTCATCCTGGGAATCTCTTAGCAACACCTGATGGGAAGCTCGCTTTTCTTGATTTTGGAATGATGAGTGAAACTCCTGAACAAGCAAGATCTGCCATAATTGGTCATGTTGTCCACATGGTTAATCGAGACTATGAAGCTATGGCTCGTGATTATTATGCGTTAGACTTTTTGTCCCCTGACGTCGATGTATCTCCCATCGTACCAGCTCTAAGGAACTTCTTTGATGATGCACTAAATTCGACTGTGAGTGAGCTCAACTTTAAAACCATCGTGGATGGTTTGGGTGCTGTTTTGTATCAATATCCATTTAATGGTGAGCCACTTGTTTCCTTTAATTCATCAACCCATCAATACTATTGCCTGTTTCATGCTGTATTTCTTTCTAAGGCTACTTTTCTAAGGCTATAGTAGCCTTAGTCCTTAAATCAGCTGCTGTTTTGTTTGACATCATACATCTTTCATCTGTTGAGCAACCTTCTTTAGTAGTGACAGTTTACAGACACATTAGATGAGATTCATGCTTATAAAAATATAATGTACATCAACAGTTATATTTGACATTCAATTATCTGCATCTTGACTGATGCTGCTGCTGCTTCTACTTAATTTAATTTTGCAGTTCCAGCTTATTATGCATTGATTTTAAGGTCACTTACTGTTCTGGAAGGGTTAGCACTGTATGCTGACCCTAATTTTAAAGTGCTGGCTGCATCATATCCATATTTTGCTAAAA
The DNA here is from genome assembly GCA_903798325.1 of Fraxinus xanthoxyloides. Lineage (NCBI taxonomy): Eukaryota > Viridiplantae > Streptophyta > Magnoliopsida > Lamiales > Oleaceae > Fraxinus > Fraxinus xanthoxyloides. The sequence continues at coordinate 3,999 of CAIGRL010031033.1, forward strand.
GGCTTCTTACTGATCCTAATCCATATCTGAGAGATGCTCTTATTGAGTTGCTATTCAAGGACGGGAGATTCAGGCATGTATATATATCTGTTTTATTTTTCTTTTCATATTTCTGAACTGTTGGTCAAATTTACGAAAAGCATCCATCATTTGCTTCAGGTGGAACAGACTTGAAAACCTTCTAGTACAGGGAAGGAAAGATAGAGATTTTTCTGCTAAAGATGCTTTACAACCTGTCCTCAAACTATTATTGGGTCCAGATGGTGAANCTGTATGCTGACCCTAATTTTAAAGTGCTGGCTGCATCATATCCATATTTTGCTAAAAGGCTTCTTACTGATCCTAATCCATATCTGAGAGATGCTCTTATTGAGTTGCTATTCAAGGACGGGAGATTCAGGCATGTATATATATCTGTTTTATTTTTCTTTTCATATTTCTGAACTGTTGGTCAAATTTACGAAAAGCATCCATCATTTGCTTCAGGTGGAACAGACTTGAAAACCTTCTAGTACAGGGAAGGAAAGATAGAGATTTTTCTGCTAAAGATGCTTTACAACCTGTCCTCAAACTATTATTGGGTCCAGATGGTGAAGAACTAAGGGTTTTAGTGATTAAAGAGGCTGTTCGTGTCACTGAGGCTGTTGTCCTGGGCTCTGTAGTTGAATCATACAACTCTGTTAATGAGCTTATGAGGACTCTTATTTTCAATGGCAATGCAACGGGTCCATTTGCAATGACCACTGCTGATCAAGATAGCATGTTGGAGCTTAGGGCACAAGTAATTAGGATATGGGGGTTACTGCGGTCCTCAGAGAACTTTGATCCTAGTATTTTGCTGCCCATTTTACAGGTAAAACATTAATCACGTGCTTTTTAGTTGTTATTTTTATATTTCATTTTGACGAGTCTTTTCCTATTTCTTGAAACTGCTAGACCTATAAATTAGTAATAATATGATTTCTTATAATCGAAAATAAATGGCCAATGTAGTTTTTTTTAATGGATTATACTTTAGAAATGTATTTATATGTCTTGATATGCCTTAATAATGTAACTTTTAGAACTTTAGAATTTAGAACCTGTCAAGTGGTCATATTCTTTTTCATATATATATATATATACTAGAAAATTATCCACCTATGCTGTTCTTTTGATTTAGGATTCCACTTACGTAATTGATGTTTTTTTATGATAAAATTCTTGCCTCATGCCTTAGCTCTCTCTTATTTCAATGATAATCTCTTTCTAGAATCTAAGTTGCTCTGTTCCCTTAAACAAAAAGAACTATCCATAATACTGTTTACAAAAAAAATTCTGTTACAGAGATTCACCTTCTTAGAAAGAGTTTCTCATCGATCAAATAATCTTTGCTGTAGCATTCTTCAACAGTGTGTATTCTCTGTTGCTGGTCCATATTTTTTAATAATGTGATTGATTATTATTTTGAAAAATACACTATTTTTGGTCTGTGTTTGGTATTACTACAAATTATGTGTCGATAACAGTAGCTGCCTTTTACTTCAAAGTAATCAAAATAGTGAAGTCAGATGAGCTGACTCGAGAAACATCAATGAGCAGGTACTCCAAGAACCTGAAGCACGAAATCTTGGAGGGCGCGTGGTTGGTGGAATTACTCAACGTCTTGCAGCACGCTTGCTACAACAAGTCCTCCGAGTTCCACCATCAGTTTCTGCTCCAACATCATAAAAGTATTATCCCTTTATAGGCTGATTCACTCTATTTTAATCCCCCTCGTTGAAAGGCAGACTCACTTTGACTCATCCATGAGCGATGTTAAACAGGTGCTGATGCAAAGGAAATTGAAAGTAAATAACATTTATATTTTCATTCATTTCGATGTAATTGTGCAATGATAATAGTTGCTGGATGTATTTATGAAACCCGACCAGGCAACCCCTGACCTGAAGAAAAAAACAAGGCAGCTATTGGGTTGATTGTGTAAAATATGAAAAGCCATACTGTACCACACTTAGTCATGGAATGATTCTCGACTTTTGTAAATTCAGTCTGATGAATTCTATCTAGTTTCTGCTTCCTAACCATACGCGATCTTCTGTGATGTGCACTATACAGTATTGAACAATGATAGAGGTACAAAAAAAGAACAGTGTATAAAACATTACTTATTATCATACTGAATCAAAACAGTGCTGAATCTCTGCCATTTAATTAGATCGAAATCATCGAAATCTTGACATGTTATACTTGTATATTTCTTTTTTCTTGAGTTGGTATTGGCAAAAGAATCCTAGTTCTTAGTATACTAACCAGATTGCGGGATCGTTTGATAGAGCTTTTGATACAAATATTAAAGGGATTTTGCTGCTTGTACATAATGGATTGCATAATATGATGTGGAGAGAAAATATTTGATGAACAAGTTAAATTTTGTTTTAAACTAGTAAAAGGTAGAGTGTTATATGACATTACGTAAATTTTGATGTACACAAGCTAGATTCTTAAACATTGAAAGGTTTGGTGACATGATCACTAACAAGACTATATGATCTTTCTATAAAACCCTTGACCATCCTTTCAATATAGAATGGCACAAAATATCATGTCGTATTTGATCAAATTTCTCCAACTGTTATCAAAAGAACAATGTTATTTAAGAGTCAACTTTACTCATGATTAACATCGATTTTGAGAGAAGGTTCGCTGTCCATTGTCCAATACATCTCGGTGACTTCACGGTCACGTACATCGATGCTAAGCACTAGTGAAGTTGACTAGTATTATTCTCCACATAAATTTTTTCATTGTATATGTTTGATAAGTAGTACTGGATAATATATTGGACAAATTCGAAATTCTTTTCTTTATTTGTAGTTATATGGCATGTTTCCATCTGTCATATGCAGTATGATGAATTCCATCCACTTCCTAACGAAAAATACACTTTTAAGTAATTAATTAAGAGGAAAATTAAGTTCGACATGGCCAATAATAGTAGCAACTATTTAAAGATGCCATGTTCTCTCTTGAATTTGAGAAATTTCCCCCTTATTTACCTTGTACAATCTTTTTTTGAGTATATTTTCTATTTTTCACCGACAAGATTTGTGATTGTACCATTTTTTGAAAACAATTCGTATGAAATTTTTCGTTGTTAATCGTAAGTCTAACTTCTCTCCTACTTATATATCATCAATCTTTTTTCTCAATCATCATTACAAATGTTCAATGATTGATTTTTGTTTGTGAACAAGTTGAAGGTATAGTTATTCATCATTTTACTGATTTTAAGTGTGTTTGTAGGCCCAAGATTAGCAGTCACACAAATGGCCGAACGTTTGAAAAGATGTTCAAATTTAAAGGAGGTGGAATCATTGTATGCAATGATGATCAAGAACGACGCTACTCAAAATTGCTTCTTGGTAAACCAATACATCACTGCTTGTTCCACTTTTCGCAGTATAGATTCGGCCATGTTTGCCTTTTCTCTTATGGAAAATCCCAATGTATTCGTTTACAATGCAATACTTGGAGCCTTTGTAAATTGTTTTCGCCCGTTTGAAGCTTTACAGCACTACATTGACATGCTGAGGAATGCTGTATATCCAAGTAGTTATACGTTCCCGGCAGTAACTAAGAGCTGTAGAGTTTTATCTGCTGTTGGATTTGGGGAATGTGTTCATGGGCAGGTCTGGAAATATGGGTTCCCATCGCACGTTCATGTTCTAACTGCAATGATTGATTTTTATTCGAGTTTCGGTAGGATTGATGAGTCAAGGATGGTGTTCGATGAAATGCCTGAAAGAGATGGTTTTGCTTGGTCTACAATGATTGAAGCTCATGCAGGCATTGGGGATTTGGCTTCAGCAAGGAGGTTGTTTGATGATATGCCCGAGAAAAATACTGCTGCATGGAATACCATGATTCATGGATATGCGAGAGTTGGCGATGTTAACTCTGCTGAGGAGTTGTTTTATATGATGCTCGAGAAGGATTTGATTTCATGGACGACAATGATCAATTGTTACACAAAAAGCAAGCAATATGGCAAAGCCTTAGAGCTTTTCTATGAAATGAAGAATGAAGAAGTTAGACCTGATGAAGTGACCATGTCAACTGTAATATCAGCCTGTGCACATCTTGGGGCACTGAACCAAGGGAAGGAAATACACATATATGCTATGCAAAGCGGGTTTGATCTTGATGTTTATATGGGGTCAGCATTGATTGATATGTATGCAAAGTGTGGGGTCTTGGATAGGGCACTTGTGGTATTTTTCAAGTTACAGGAGAAGAATCTTTTCTGTTGGAATTCTGTGATTGATGGGCTTGCAGTTCACGGGCATGCCGAAGAAGCATTAGTGATGTTTGGCCGACTAGAGAAAGAGAAGATCAAACCAAATGGCGTGACCTTTGTTAGTATTCTCAGTGCTTGTACTCATGCAGGACTTGTGGAAGAAGGCCGGATGAGATTCTTTAATATGACACACAAGTATGGAATCCTTCCTGAGATTGAACACTACGGATGCATCATTGATCTGTTCTGCAAAGCTGGTTTGCTCGAAGAAGCACTAGAGTTGATACGAGGCATGAAAATGGATCCCAATTCTGTCGTTTGGGGTGCTTTATTAAGCGGTTGTAAGCTGCACAAGAATTTGGAAATTGCTCAACTTGCTGTTGATAGATTGATAGTGTTGGAGTTACATAGTAGTAGTGGATATTATTCCCTTTTAGTTAACATGTATGCTGAAGCAAATCGATGGCATGAAGTTGCAAGAATTAGGACGATCATGAAGGAACATGGAGTAGAAAAGAGAAGCCCTGGTTCGAGCTGGGTAGAAGTGGACAAAAAGACGCACCAGTTTTCTGCGTGTGATAATTATCATCCAGCATCAGGAGAAATTTACTCTCTACTGGATGTGTTAGACTTGCAACTTAAGCTGACTGGCTATGCACCTCAGTTTGATTTTATCTTGTAAACGGTTGTGATAGCTGAGGGCAAAAATTTGGATGCCATACATCGTACGTCAATCCTGTTCACCAAGAACAAAAGTTAATAGGTAAAAAGTTGGGGTCTTCTTCGACAGAGTTAAGAATACTGGGATATGTTTTATTTAGAATTTCTTGTAATTTTGTTGTTTTTATTTATTTATTAGTGGACATGGACTGATATTTTTTCCATTGTAGGATGAATTCATGAATTTGAATTAGCAAAGCAATATGGATGGCCAATTCTAGGTGAAACATTTGAATTTCCTGGAGCTGGCGTGGATGGGGTACCAGTAGAATAAATGAAAGAGAGAATGGAGTACCAGTCTCCTGAGGTGTTCAAGACTTCACTTATGGGTGAGCCTGTAGCAGTTTTGTGTGGCCCTGACGGGAACAAGTTTCTGTTTAATAATGAGAATAAACTGGTTGCAATTTGGTGGCCTACTTCTGTTAGGAAGCTTTGTTGAACATTGGGAAGCAAATGAGAAGATGCTGTCTTGTTTCATCATTCCTGATGCGTTCACGAGGTTCTACATTAAAACTATGAACGCCGTAGCCCAGCAACATATTGATGCTTGGCAAGGTATATATGACTGTTTGGTCTTTTTAAATTCCTTCTATTTTATACAATAAGATTTTTAAGACCATTACAATACATGTTTTTGTGTACACGAAGATAGAGAAGAGGTGAAGGCGTTCCCAACCATCAAACTATATATAATTGAAGTAGCACGTCGTTTCTTTATGAGCCTTGAAGGCCCTCACCAAATTGCCAAACTTGATGTCCTGTTTAATGTTTTCTTGAAGGGAATAATCTCAGTCCCTGTTAACTTCCCGGGAACAAGAATTTTCAATGAAAAGAGAGCGACGATTGCTATAAAGAAACAAGTACAAACAATATTCAGAAACAGAAGGGTAACCTTGGAACAGGATCTTTTATCAGATTTACTAGCCCATCCTGATGAACGTGGCAAGCTTATGTCTGAATCAGTTATCTTTAATAATATCTTGATGCTATTCTTTGCTGGTCACGACACTTCTGGTGTTGCCATAACTATGCTGATGAAGAATCTTGGACAACTTCCTTGAACTTATGAAAATGTATTTAGAGGTAAATGTACATACCCTTCGTTTCACTTTGTTGCCATAACTATGCCTAACGATTTATGTTTCAAATCAGACAAAGGTGAAATTGCATCATCCTATGAAGCAGGGGAATTTTTACAGTGAAGAGGATATAAAGAAGATGAGGTACTCCTGAAATGTAGTGTCTAAAACTATGAGACTATCACCACCCACAATAGGTGCTTTTAGAGACGCACTAGTCATTCAAGTATGCAGTATACGACATTCCCAGGGGACGGAAGGTAGTACAATTTTTCTCTTATTTATTCATACTTTTATGAGATTTTCCAAGACATCTGAATTTTCTTTCCCATTTTTTCACGAGTAAAAAAGAATTTCCCTAATGGTAATTTAGGACCCGTTTGGAAGTGATTTTGAAAAGTCAAAAGTTGCTCCTGAGACTAAGAATTTTTTTTTTGAACACGTTAAGATAATTTTTTGGAAGTACTTTATTTGACTAAAAATGAACTTTTAGAGGAAACCAGTTTAATGTAGTTTTCTGAAGAAGCTCCTCTACAAGAATACAGGAAGAAGTAGAACCCTTGTCAAGCGGAGCCTATTCACTTTTGAACTCTTGATTCATGACCTAATTATGCAGTTGCAACAGTTATACTGGAAGGCCTTATTAATATATACAGTTTCTAGCTTGTCTCAAGAGAACGTAAAATTTGATCCATCAAGCTATGAAAGGGCAGGACCTACTCCATTTTCTTATGTTCCATTTGGAGGAGGGCCTCGGATGTGTTTGGGTAAAGAGTTTACTAGACTGTATATTCTTACATTCCTGCACAGCATAGTTAAAGAGATTTCGATGGGATTTACTGATTCCTGATGAGAAAGTAGAATACATCCTACGCCCACCCCAGTTGAAGGACTTCCAGTTCATCTTCATCCTCATAAGCCCTAGATGTTATGGCTTCTTATGTTGATGCTTCATTGCATTACTTGAAGAAAATTGGAGAGTTAAAATGGAGAAATATATATCAATCCCGTGTATTAGGGAACAGCACTAGCTAGGTCAAATTGGACTTCTGTCAAGATTAAGAAATTCAAGTGTATTGATACACAATAGGTAATCTTCCACCTAGCTAAAATGGAATTTTAGTAGGTAAAAGTTTGTCAACTGTAAATTTCCACTAAATTTCCCAAAAATAAATTTTGGTTGTGTACTGATATTCATGTTAAGAATTGGAATCAATAATTAAAATTCCAACTTCTATTCTTTTCGAGATGATTATGGTTAAAATTGACAACTCGCTATCTTCTTTCAGTCTTCAAGCGTCTTCAAGCGAACGTGATTACTTGCTTGACTAAATTATAAAAAAATTGAAACAACCAATCACTAACCAAGATAATATTTAGTGTCATTCAAGAATGATCTCGAGCTAGTGTTCCTAATACGCAAAATAACATAATGAGAACCTCCTTACGCCAGGTCCAGTAGGAGATTGGAAGCTCATTCGAAAACTAAGCCCACTCTCCTCCAATGTATTGGTTTAGACTGCTGTGTTTATTGCTTGTTAGATATGCCGGATATTGATTTGATAGCATTTTCATTGATAAACGATTCATCAAACTTCTTCATAAGCGTTTCAAAATCCTCAGATATCCTTATTTTGGCAAGGTCAGGATCTGTCCTGATTCTCGGTCAAAATGGCATCACAAGAAGTTTGATCACTAGGCTAAACATATAGGGGATGAATGTAATCTTTGGTAACTTACCTTAAATCTTCAAATCCGCCTTTCAGAGCATCCTCTAAGGTGGACGTGCCAGCTTGTACCTGGGATAAGTATAAAAGAAGGTGATGGACTGACAGAAGAAAACGTGAAAAAGGCAGATAATTGCTCAATATGTACATACCCACAGGCCTAGTGAAAAGATGTTTAACTACAATAACGACAAAATGTGATGCCATGCACTATTCTTAGATGGAAATTTCGTTGTCCTTGGTATATATCGTCCTGAGTGCTAATTCAATTGGAAGCTAAAGAACCAGTAAATGACTCAATTCAAAATTGGTTTGAACTGTTGTTTACCTGATTAAGCTTTGAATAACAGCATGCTACATTGTAACTCGCCACAGCTGATTCATTTGGCTCTGGTTTTGATCCCAAAACTGACTCAAATTTCTCCAGTGCCTCTTCATTCTTGCCATTCCTTCACCCGATTATTACAAGAAAAAACAATGTAACCAAGTTCAGTGAGACATCTGAGATACATTCAAATCTTATGTTTAAATTCAGAAGCTGAACTCGATTTGGCATTAACAAATGAAATTGTACAAACTCAATAGTTGATGGGGCACACAACAACAAACTAAGCCTTAAGCCTTATTTCCAATAAAACTTTGCCTATTCTGTTTGTCACTTTAGATTCCCAGCTAGATCTAACTGGGGACCTAAAGCAACTACATCATTAACAATTATCACTGGCCAAGTTAGTCTTGGAATCCCAACTAAGTCTGAATGTACGTGTAACCCAGAATTCAAGCACATAAACTGTTATAGCTCAAATTCAAAATATAAAAGGTTAAAAAAGAGGTTTTCTTCCCTCATGCTCGATCATATCACTTGACTTCATCTAGTCAACAATGCATTGAAATTGGGAAACAAAGAGAAAGAGGGATCGTCGTAAGAGGTATTTAGCTAGAATAGGAAAGGAAAGAGCAGTGCATGTGACTGTGTGAGGCTTTACTTGAAAATCTGCAATCCTTCCCGAAGGTCTCTCTCTCTGCTGTTTCTGCTCTTTTTTCCTAAGGTAATTTTGCATCTGCAATTAGTTACAGGTTTAAAGTTACAATCTGGATGAGTTAAGATGTTAGATAATATAAGAAAAATTAATCAAAATCGCGACGACTCACTTGAATTTCTCTTTTGGAGGGAAATTTGTGGCACAATGATGCTATGCCCATTGGGCTTATTGAGTTGGCCC
>CAIGRL010031037.1:0-10245 GCA_903798325.1 Fraxinus xanthoxyloides
TTCTAGGCAATTCAATTATCTGAAATTCATTTTCTTTCCACCCAAATTTCACTATTGCAATCAAACGGACCCTCATATTTTTCAACACTTCATGTACATGTAGTTTCATAACTATTGACGATATTTTGAGTACTATAAAATTTATCTAGATTATTTTGTGAAAAATAGCAAATTAATTGTCAATTCTACATACTGAACAGACATTTGCCGCCCGTTTGACATCCATTAAAATTTTAATTCATTTTATCCATTAAGATTTTAATTCATTTTTCTTCTCTTTTTGCCAATCACACGTTATTCAATAAAAAAATATTCTACGTAAATTCAAAAAAAAATCTTCTTTTTTTAATCACGCATTTCTCAAAAAACACTATTCCATTTTTTTTAATCGCGCATCCTCCAAAAAATAGCATTACACGTAATTCAATTTTTTTTAACCACACATTCTTAAAAAATGATGCTTTCCATTTCATTTTCCAAGTCCGAGATTTCTAATCTTACGCAAAACCCAGCTAAAACCCTCAGTTCATTATAATATTCAATACTCACATCATTATTTCAAGGAAAATGTTGTGTACATTATGGTACACATAGCACAACTCTTATTTCAATTCGTTGACAAATAATATAAATAACTATAATACGATGATGAAAAAGTAGTTCAAAATTAGGGTTTAAAAACATAGTACGTAGGTTTTGACAAGGGCGATGTTGTCCTCATCGAGAGGGCTAGGATTCTTCTCGTCCTTGATCTCTTCTTAGGGTTCGGGTGCCATTATTGAAGAATTTGATTTGATGTTCTTCTGCTTCGTTTTGGCTGCTGGGGAAACTTTGCTCGATAAACTAGTGAGAAAAGAGAAGAAAACTGGCTCATAAGAGAAGATGGCAAGGGTAACTCAACAAAACAATTTACAGTTGGAGTCCTTATTCTTTACAGTATATGACACTAGAGTCATTAATGTTTTAAACCTTTAATCCCAACTTTTGTAAAGCCAATTGAGTTTCCTCTTTCGTATATAGTAATAGTAAGTAATAAAATTGTCTACTGTTTTATATACATATTAATCCATGGCATGAATCAAATCAATGGACAATTCGATATTGAGTTTATATAAAATAAATAAATAAATTGAATCCATATTAAATATGAGTTCAAAAACAAGAATCAAGATAAAATAGACTAGAGATATTCAGTTATCGATTTTAAAAAATGTAACTGATGAAATTCTATCTGAAATCAAACCAAGCTAATTAGTTCACTCCAATTCTAATTTGATTAAGGCACGTTTTGAATATTTATCAACAAACAAATTATTATAAAGACAATTATGAGTTAGATATCATTTTTTAAGATTTAGAAGACTTATTGCACTTTTTGGCAAGTTTGAAAATTATATTTTTCCAGACTTCCTGTACATATAGTTTCATAACTATTGATGATATTTTGAGTACTATAAAATTTATCTAGATTATTTTGGGAGAAATAACAAATTAAATGTCAATTCTGACATACCGAACATACACTTGCCAGCCGTTTGGCATTCATTAAAATTAGAATTCATTTTTTCCTTTTTTTTTTTTATCAATAACAAATTTTCCAATAAAATAGTATTATATGTAAACTAAAAACTTTTCATTATTTTTTCACCACACATTTTTCAAAAAAATATTTTTCCAGAAAGGGTTAAAACAATCAATAGATACTCAACTTTATATTTAGTGTCGTCATGGTCACCCAACTTTATTTTTCTAAGAAACATTTTTCTTTAAATAACTTTTATTTTATTTTATTTATCTAAGTAACATTTTTTTTTAAAAAAAATAAGTTTTTATTTTGTTTTCATTTTTTTTAAAATAATTTTTTTTTATTTATTTTTTTAAGTAACTTTTTTTTTCAATAAGTTTTTTATTTTTTTAAATAAGTTTTATTTTATTTTATTTTTAAAAAAAGTTTATTATATATACACATAACACAAAGTTGTAGGTTTAGCCCTTTTAAAATTAGTGGGAAAAGGGTGAGAAGAAGTTGGGTAATCATGATGAAACATTATATGAAATTGAGTGGTTATAGTGAAATAAAATCAAATTGAGTTGCCATTATAACATTAAATATAAAGTTGAGTGGTCAGTGTGAAACAAAATCCAATTGGGAGCTCGAATAAATTTAATAGTCATTTGGGGGAGTTAGGGATGGAGCTTGGCCAATTGATTTGGGAATTTCCATCTTCTTCTTCGTTAAGGCACTTATGGTTTGAGAGACTTGGGATAGTGATACATTGACTTCAAGTTTCGCCGTGATGGTGGATTTTGATTTTGTTATGTTGTGTTCCATGAAATTTGTATAGTTGTTTGATGAAAGGAATGTTTTCAACTAGATGACGTGGTGTTGAGTTGGCAAATATTTTACATTTGTGTGAATTTAACTTGTCAACTTAATTTTTCATCAGCACATATACTAATAGATTCAACCCGGTGAGTAATGAGCACTGATGGAATAAAGTTCAATGGCTAATGAGACATTTTAAAAATTCAGTGAGTAAATCGTGACATGATGCAAATTTCAATGACCAACGAAACATTTATCTCAAGAATTTGCTAGTCAAACTTAGACAATCTATTATGCTAAGAAAAGTTGAAAATAGTAGAAATCTTGAAGGTTATTTAGAGTCTTACGAGTTTGATCAACTTTTGCTACATCGGTTAAACATCTTTCTTTCTCATTTTCTACCCCCCAAATACGTTTACTAAAAGTTTATTTATATCATGTTGCTAATTTTGAAATTAATTGAGAGAGCTAAGATTCTTGATTAGCCTTTTCCGTCCTCCTTATTCAAGAAAATTACACACATAATACTTAACGACAGAATATTAGAAAAATAAAGAGAATAAAAGTAAGACAAATACACTTTCCTTTGCATTTCAAAGCTAATATCAATATAATTTTCAAATAAGAAGTTAAATCCAAGCACACTGCATTCTAGGCAATGTAATGCACTAATTACTACACAAGTGGATTTGTTATATTTCTTTTGTTAGTAGTTGAGATTAGTTGTATTATATGAATACTAAAGTGTTACGGGACAAAAAAAATGGTTCTTGAGATGTCAAAGATATAAGCACATAGAATATGGGATTCACATCGAAGATCCCGAAGCAACATGCATCTAACAACGCCTCGGTTCCACTCTGTTCACGAGATTTAGTCGTTGCATGTTAAGAGGATATTTTCTTTTTAAAAGTGTGTTTGAGCCACATTATTTTGGAATAATGTATTCTGGAATAATAGATTGATGAAAAATGTGTGGTAGAAAAAGAAGGAAAAATTATTGATATGATGAAAAATATATTTTATAATATTATACTCTTGTGCAATAATGGTAGAGTAATTTATTTTTAAAATTTATATTTAACTTAAAATAAGTTCTGTTTCAGTTGTATTTTACATGATCCAACATTATGCTTTAGTCATATTATAAAATTTTGTTTTTGTCTTGCATGATATAATATGCTGCAGAATCCTTTTAGGTATGGGTAAATTTTTTACACTAATTCGGAAGAAATACACGAAGGGGACAAAAACCTTACCTTCTAAATTCACAACCCATTCATCTACATCTACGATAATGAGTAACAACTTTTATAATTCAAGACAATTACAAAACAACCCCAATCTCCTATTCTCGGTGGATAAGATAAAAAAAAATTCACACTACTAATGTAACAGAAGAAGATATGAGTAGTGAGATATTCTTATTCTACCCATTGAAGGCAGGAGATCAATTTCAATTTCAATTACAAAAATCAAGCAATTTCATTGTAGAAGAATATATACAAATAAATATTCTTTTAACTCTTAAGAATTTAAGAGCATATATTCACACCCGAAATAGTTACTGACTGAACCGAGTTACTGGGCCATCGAGTCATTAGTTCAATTCAATCGTCGAGCCAATGATCAAAATGTAAATTTAAATGAAATAATGATAAAAAAATATCTAAATATTCTCTCGATCCTTTTGTTTTTGCAAATCGAATTGAATATTTATTCTATCTTCTATATCATAAACCATGATCTCTCATTTCTTCTTATTCTATTTCACAAAAATTTTAAATACCCTATTTATAGGTTTGTCCAAAAAGAAAAGAATAAAAATATAAACTTATAAAAAAGGGGAAGGGAAAAAAAAAATAGGACATGAGGGCAAAAATGGAAAAACAAAAAAACGAAAACAGTTGTCAAGATTTATAGTCCATAGGTTAACCACGGCTCAGCCAAACAGTGGGGTCCATACATAGATCAAAGCTTGCATGCGTGGCAATGGTATTTTCCCAGTAAGTATATAGGAGCTCCAAATTTTAATACACACTACTTGCTACCTCTCTCCATTGTCCTTGCCTAAAACACATTTTCCTCTCTCCTTGCCGCATTGTAACTCTTTCTTCTTCTTCCTAAAAAATTATTTTGGAAAATAAATTTAATTAACGTTAATAAATTAAATTTCCTGTGTAAACGTATTGTAGCTTAAAAAAAAAAAAAAAAAATTGACCCCTTTTTTGGGTTGGAAAGTAGGAAAGAAAGTAAAAGAAAAAAGAGAGAGTTGGGGGCAATATATATAGAGGAGGAAGAACATTGCCCTCGATTCTTACAGTTTCCTCCTCTCAGATCTTACCAATATTTCTCCAATCGGTGAAAACTGAAAACTTTAATTTGGGTATTCAAGATTTTCTTGATATTGTGTAGTCTGTTGTTTATCTAAATAAGTTCGATGGCTGATTTCTCTGATGGGTTATTTTTCTCCTTTTTAATTGTTTTCAGGAGGCTCTGATTGGATTGATCATCCAAGGATCCAATACTTTTCGATAGAATCTGATAATTATAGTCCTTTGCTCTTGGATAATTTGATATTTTTAGTTCTTCATACTGAAGGTATGTTCTTTTATGTTTTTTCATTTAGTGTTTGATTCTCCATTTCTATCTGCATTTTATTTTGTGGAATCTGGAATGGGATAGTGATTTTTGATGTAAGTTTGCTTGCTTTTTTTGGTTTCATTTTAGTGGAGCTCTGTGCTATTTGTTGGATCAGCTCTTGATGATCTGATTATTTGTTGAATTACAGAAATAGTTGGCTATTGTGTCGAACTGACTTTGGTAGTGGTGATTGTAAATGCAGATTTTGGAATTACTTCAGAATTCTAAAATGATGCAGTCTGACCTTGGCAAGTTATTTGTTGGTGGGATTTCATGGGACACAACTGAAGAACGACTCAAAGAATATTTTGGTGTATATGGAGATGTTCTGGAAGCTGTAATTATGAAGGATCGCGCCACAGGACGTGCTCGTGGATTCGGTTTTGTTGTTTTTGCTGATCCTGCTGTTGCTGAGAGAGTCATTAAGGATAAGCACAGAATTGATGGCAGGATGGTATGTCATTTGCATTTGTTGAGTTCTTTGTTGAGGTATCATCAAGGTTGTTGCATCCTGGGATCTTGCATATATCCTTCCGTTTTCTATTCTTTTTCTCCTAAATAAGTCAAAAGAAGATGAAAATGAGTGATATTATCTCTGAATTGTTATAAGAAGAAAACATGAGACTGATTGTAAGTAGCTTGTATTGTTAAATTTCATTTTTTTCCTAAAGTTTGAAGTATCTAGCTGTGAAATTGAGTGAAATATTATGCCCTTGCGTTTTTAGCCAGAGGAACTTGATTTTCTTTCCTTATTTTCACTATACATTTCTGTTATTATAGATTTTTCATCCACAAGTTTTTCCTTCTTTATATTCTAGATGGAATTTTGGCTGAAAAACTCATTGTTAATCATTATTAAGAATCCCTTTTTTTTAGGTCGAGGCAAAGAAGGCTGTTCCTAGGGATGATCAGAGCACAGGGAGCAGAAACAGTAGTCGCATTCAGGATTCTCCTGGTTCAGGTCAAACAAAAAAGATTTTTGTTGGAGGTTTAGCATCCACAGTTACAGAGAGTGACTTTAAGAAGTATTTTGAGCAGTTTGGTACAATCACAGATGTTGTGGTGATGTATGATCACAACACTCAAAGGCCTAGAGGGTTTGGATTTATCACTTATGATTCAGAGGATGCGGTAGACAAAGTCTTGCTTAAGACATTTCACGAGCTGAATGGTAAGATGGTTGAGGTCAAGCGTGCAGTCCCCAAAGAGTTATCGCCAAGTCCTAGCCGAAGCCCTCTTGGTGGATATACCTATGGAGTAGGTAGGTTCAATAGCTTTCTTAATGGCTATCCTCAGGAATACTCTCCAAGTACAATGGGAGGATATGGAGTCAGGATGGACAGTAGATTCGGTCCAATTGCTGGTGTGAGAAGCAATTTTTCTCCATTTACTTCTGACTATGACCTGGGGCTGAATTATGAACCTGGGTTAGGCCCAGCTTATGGAGGAAGTGAGAATTTTAATAGTTCTCTTAACTATGGGCGGTCACTGAACCCATATTATGTTAATTCAAACTCAAATAGATTTGACAATTCTGTTCGGTTTGATGGTGGGAATGAGGGAAATTCCTCTTTTTTCAGTTCAGGTACAGGTACCCGAAATTTATGGGGTAATGTAGGGCTTAATTATGGAACAAACTCTGCTGGTTCTAGTAATTATGTGGAATCTGGGAGTGTGAACATTGGGGGAGGAACTTTTGGAAACAGTGGAGTTTGGAGTACTCATCCATTTTCACAACAAGGTGGACAGAATGTTCCAAGCCAAACTGGAACTTTTGGTTATGGAGGTGGTGATAATACATATGGTTTGGCAGGGAGAGGCTATGGAAGAAATATTTCAACGAGTAGGGCTCCAACCTTATCATATGCTGCATCAAATGACAACTATGATGAGGCTCTTTCTGATCTGTATGATGGTAGTTTGGGTTATCTAGACCCTACATGGAATTCCGCAAATTCTGATCAACAGGGATCTGGTTCATTTGGTTATGGGCTTGGCAATGTGCCCTCTGGTGTCACATCTAAAATTTCTCCTGGTTATGTCGGCAGTGACGGTGGTACCTAGAGACAGATTGATAGAGGTAAGCTGCCCTTTTAACCTTTCAAACGAGTATGTTATACTTCATTAATTAACTATATATATTTCCTTTAATCAATTTACGTATTTCCGTTAATTAAATTATCGTCGTAAATGCATTTTATTGATTTGTTGAGTGTTTCACTGGAAAGTTTATTATTAGAAGATTCTGGCAGGGGAGATGCAGATGAACTTAATGGATAGTGAGGACACAAACAACAATGTGCCTGCATTAAAGAAAAATCATATTTACAGTCATGTAGTTGGTAGAAGATTGAAGAAAAACAAAAATGTAATTGCTGAAGAAAATCTAATATGTCCAAGGCCAGATTGGTGCCAGTGCCTAGACATTTTCCAACAAAGTAGGATTTGCTTCAGAGTAAAGGTGAGGGCTGGGATAGATAAGTTGATAACCAGGACTAAATTTATAAAGAAAACACGAGGGGTTTATTGCTGTGAACTAGTCATGATTTAAGTGTTAAATATTAGAATAAATTGTTTTAATGGTATGGGGCTGTTGGAGCTTGTTGAAATTAAAGAAAGATTATTGGCCGGAAAAACATATAGCCTAGTTATCAACCATAAAATCTCGTGGAATCCAACCTGGTATAAATTGCATCACATAGCCCAAGGAAGTCTAAAAAGTCCCCAAGAAAATAAAGATTCTAAGTACTTTCTGTTTGAGACCAATTCATGGAAATTTATAGGCTTCAGGAGATCTTTTCCAGCTAGGTCTTGGGCTCTAATTTGAAATGTTTAGACCCTACTAGAAATCAAGTTATTGCTTTTATTTTCAAGTACCAACAAACCAAGATATGCATTCCCAGATACCCCTACAAAAGCAGTTTCTAAGAATTTTTGTGTTGCATTCTTGTTATGTTGTATTTTGAAGCTTTTCATAGGCCTTGAGTTTTTCAGTGGTTATCAGAATTACAAGTTCAAGAGAAACATTTACATTATGTTCGGTGATTCAAGTTGAAAAAGGAGATGAATTGTTGATTGTCTTTTGCAATCTCATCATTCATCTTCAAACTTTTTGGCTTGGTGTTCTCAGTCTCTCACTGTTTAACTTTTTGATTGAACAAGTTTTGTCTTAACTGTTTTCCCATTTTTGATTACCTGTTGAGGAGTTTAAAATCTTAATTCTATTTTGTGTGAAAAGAGAAATATTCTTTGATTGATTTTCTTGTTTGTACCAAGACTAGTTTAATACATTGATTTGTCTCTATTTCTCCTTGGAATGAAATATCATAAAACTCGTCTATATCGATGAATCTTGGACCAATATAATAAATATCCAGATATGAACAATCTGTAGTCAGATATGAACTCTCTCATCATCTATGTTCAGCTATTCATAGAAATAAAGGGATTGTAGAAACATGACACAACGAAAAAATGGATATCGAAGCGATTGCATTCTTAAGACAATTTAGGTATTAATTATGACTCACAAGTCATGGGAAACCAGCCAAGTGTCATTAAATATATTTGAAATTAAGTTTAGTTTAAAACATTGCTGAAAAAGATCAGGGAGATCTAATCAATTCCAATGTATTGGGATCCTTATAGGTCCTAATTGAAAGGGTCTTATGCCACTCATTGGCTATTTTGTGATGGTGAGCATTTGGTACTGTACAAAATGGGCTTTTATGAAGAAGTTTAACGCTAGTCTATGTGCTGGTTTTAGAAGGTTAGGGGTAATAAGTAAACTATTATCGATTATTAGGACACAGCATCAGGTGATAAGATTGGACTTAGCATTTCTTCCAACTATTGCATACCATATCTCTTTAGTGTCTAAAGAGGTAGTCATGTATGAAGGCAAAAATTAAAGGCATAAGCCCCAACATAAATCTATAAAATGATTATAAAAACAAAAAAATATATAAAACTATTCAGTCTGTATTAATTCACTAAAAAAAATCCAAAAATCAATACCAAAACATTTCAATAAAATTGAAAGTTTGGATTGCAAGTAGAAACATAAAATGGATCGACAAAGTAGCAAATAATATATTGATGAAATAGAATTACATAAGAGAACTTATCCACAACTAGAACTAGAAATCTAAAACAAAAAACCAACTAACTATTTAAGAATTTTGCTTACTTTTGAGGTCTCACCACTATTCCTTGTTGACCAAACAATATTCTTGTTGCACACATTTGCCCCATCTTTCTCACAAAAAACTATGGCTGGACATGATCTGGTTTGATTTGGTTTGAGAATCGAACTGAACTCGAATTTTCGACTATTTAGTAAATGGAATTATCGGGTCCACATTTAATTATGGAACCGTTCGGGTTCGGTTTCATTCAGTTTGATTTGGTTCTATTCGGTTCTTGGGTTTCGTACAATAATTAATTTTTTTTATATTTACAATAATGCTACATTAATTGGACTATAACATGTTCAATCTTAACTCTTATAAAATAATGTAGTCCAATCTTGTGATATCTTTTGTGCCCTTTTTTGTTGAATTTTTCCTAGATTTGACTTTAAAATCACATAAAGCGGGAGGTAGCGAGTTCATAATAATAGAATTGCAAAAACGACATTACGGTAGAATAAGAGATTTGAGTAAAATTTAGGTCAATTTGATTAAGTTAGGCTTGGCTGGAAATTAGAAATAGTAAAATCATATTTTGGGTTTGGACTAAATTAATTAGTTAGCAAATTTATTTAGAAAAAGATAAAATAATTCGACTTATTTAAGATAAAAAAAAAATTTAAAAATTAAGGAGATTATGTTCTTATTAGGTTATTCGATCCTTGGTCTAGAACCAAGAACTGAACTAAATCCGATGACTCTCGATTCAGATACCCGTTCGGGTATTTAATTTAAAAATAACCGCTCGATTCAATTTGATTTGGTTTAGTTTGGTTCGTTCGGGAATTTTGTTTGCCTACAAAAAACTGTTTTGAATTTTACCTTTATAAGGTATTTGAAGAGATCTTGGTAGGTGGAGTGGTATATGTTTAGAAGTCTTGTCAAACACTCAATTCTTAATCAAATGGAAGGGACCACAGAAAGTTGTGGCAGTTTGAGGAGACCGTAGTAATTGGAAACGAGAGCGTAGCCAACTTAGAAAGAGGAGAAATGCTATGCATCCAAATTTTTGTTGCTTTCTGTGGGTTTGCCAGAGGTTAATAGAATGATCCTCAAGTTTTTAAATTATTTTAGAACAATTTGAGA
>CAIGRL010031070.1:0-23144 GCA_903798325.1 Fraxinus xanthoxyloides
ATACAGATGAGGGAAAGCTTGATGCAAATTGTGCTGTGCTACAAATGTCCCATCACGGCGATGCCACATCCGTCGAAGCTCGACGGTCACTTGTGATGGCTTTGCAAATGGACTAAATTTTTTTTGCCATTTATTTTTAATAAAATAGGGACAATCAGGGGAAGGAGAGAGAGAGAGAGAGACCTACCTCAATATTTTGTAGAATTCTGTATATATACTCAGCTATCGTAAGCCGATAGAGATTATGTGCGGATAGAAAGAGATTGTGTGGGTATATATAGAGAGTTGGCAAGTTTCTTTATACTGAGAGACGAGAGTTTGCAGTATATATAGGAAAAGGAAAGTAGTTGATATGTCCAAATTGCCTTTTGATTCGAAGTCTAATTACTTTTGAATTATGATACAATAATCTTAAGAAACAATGAGTTCATTTGTTCGAGCATATCCAATAATTCGCATTTTAAAATGTATGTTTCATAGTGGATAAGTATGTTAATTTATTCAAAATATACGATTTAAAACAGAGTTTGTTTGGCACTACTTAACTTTTATTCAAAATATACGATTTATCTACATAATCACTAAAATTCACAACGTATTTTTACTAATTATTCACATATGTCGTAAGAATACTCACATCTTATAACCATTTAATTATTATATTTTCATATGTATATGATTTTTATGTTTTGGTGTATTTAATTAAATATTAATAAACAATCTCGTTATTGCGACCGTTGACGACCGACGGTCAATAGTTAACGATCATCCTAATTCACCAATATTCCTGAATCCGTCAATGTGTCCAAAATAACTCATAAATAATGAGCTACCCATACGGTAAGAATAAAATATAAAATTCCAATTTTTATTAGAAGATGCTTTTAATTATTGCAGTCCAATATATCATGACCTATTAAGATCATACTTCACTAAGTTTAATATATCTTAACATAATATAAATAATACTTTTTAAATTTAATTCTTTACTTACAGCGAAGACAAGCGAGAGAAACACATGCACATATTGCAGTAACAACTAAGGCAAGTAGGACCTCAGCCTGGACCGCAGTTAATTGCAGTTCCCGCAGAACTCTATTCGCAACAATTTGCACAGTCCAACCCGGTTCAACCCCTTTTGCCATTTTTATTTTTTATTTTTTTTTTGAGTTTTTTTCATCCATTTTGACTTTTTTTTTGACGCACAACTCTGAAAATTCTTTGACCAATATAAATAGAAATTGTTTTAAGTCATAAAAAGGGGTTGTACCATAGGAGAGAAGGAGAGAGAGAGAGAGAGAGAGAGGTAGGGTTTTGAAGATTCAGCTTAGGAGAAACCTACCCAACCTACTGTAATTTTATTCTTCCATGATGTATAATCTTTTCTTCAATTATTTTGTCTTTTACTTTCATTTCATCCCCTCTTATTCCTATCTTCTTGCCCTCTTAACCTTTTCTTCGAAAAAGAGAAGGAATAAGAAAAAAAGAGACCAATCACAAAAATAAAATAAAAAATAATTCATGGCAAAAGAAACAAATGAGCCTTGCATACTTTAACTGTTTTTCGTTTTTCTCCATTTTCTTTTTCGAGGTTTGAGTTATATGTTTTCCATCACGTTCTCTTTTTAATTTCTTTGGTTTTGAGCGAGAAAATTAGATCATATGGAAGTTTGAATATATTACAAATGTTAATAACCTGTTAGAAAGTGTGATCTTTTGGAAGTCTTGACTCGAGTTGCTTGAGATTTCGAGAGAGCTTTAGAAAATCTAAAATGAAAATTTTCTTTATTTAATTTTGTATGATATATCATATATGACTGTCTCTCCATCAAATTCAAATTTCAAATCCCCATCGTACATTTGACAAGAAAATGCATTAAGTTTAAGAATTAAAAAAAAAAAGACCAGAATTTAAATTTATGTTAATAATTAGAAACCATATTTCGCAAACTAGATTATATACTCTATTTTTTTGTTGTATTTTTATTTTTCCACGATGTAAAATCTTTCCTTCAATTGTTATGTCTTTTATTGCATCCCTTGTTATTCTTATTTTCTTGCCTTCTTAACCTTTTCTTTGGAAAAGAGAAGGAATAAAACAAGAGAGAGACAACAAAAAAAAAAAAACAACTTTCCAAGCAAAAGTTACAAATGAGCCTTGCATATATTAACGATTTTTCACCATGATGAAGTGCATAACAAGTTAGAATGTATGATGAGGTGAGATCGCAAAGCAAAAATAATGATTTCATGATAACTTCGGGTTTGTCCATTTTTGACAAATTGCTAGTCTATTTCAATTGGAAACGGGCCAATGATCACAACACATATCCTTCGGCCATGACGTACATCGAATTTTGGACAGATTTCGTCGTTTAAGCCCTTTTTTGTCATTTATGATAATTCTTATTTTGGTAATATATCATTTAATAAAATTCGGATTCGGATTCCGTTTATTGGGGGACGATCGTGAATTTTAGGAGTTTCAATTTAAGTTTTTATCTCGAATTTTTCCATTTATGGAAAAATATCATTTTTTATTTTTATTATTTATTTTCTGAATTTTGCTAGGATTTTACTATTTAAAGCATTGTAAGTTTTTTTAGGCCGTAGTTTATTGAATTGAATAAAACTTTTCGTGAGTTTTCTCATTTTGTGAGGTTGATCATCTTTCCTATATTCTTTCACTACATCAATTGGTATCAGAGCTGAAATCGTTCCTTCACCGTGTTATCAAGGAGACGTCTAGAAGTCCGTGAAGCCCTGTAGAAGAGGTACATAGACGTGATGAAATAACTCAGCTGTGTCAACAAGTGGAGTTCGTGACACAGCAAATCGATGCACTCATGTGAGAGCAACATGCGCCTTTGGTCCAACCGATTGAGGATTCTAATGATGAGTATCTGTTTGCACAACCTGAGTATCTAATAGATTTGCCAGTCCGACGGAGAGAGGTAGTCAAGATGAAAACAAGCGTTGGGAATCAAGATTCAAGATTGATATTTCCGAGTTTCATGGTGGATTAAGTCAGAAGAGTTCTCAGATTGGGTAACTGCAATGGAGGAGATCTTGGAATTTAAGGAGAATTCTACTGATAAATGTGTACCTCTCATTGTGGCGTAGTGGATGAGCAGCGACGTGGTGGCAACAGACTAAAATGATGAGATTCATATTAGAGAAGTCCAAATTTGCATCATGGGGATAAATTGAAGAAGCATAAGAAGAAACAATTGGCAAAAAACGAATTAGACTAGCACTTCGTCAAAAAAGGACAAACCCAAATTAATTATGAAATCATTATTTTGCTTTGCGATCACACTCATCATAGACTCTAACTATTTATGCACTTCATCACACCCTTTTCCTTTTCGAGGTTTGAGTTATATGTTTTCCTACTCGTTTTCGTTTTAAGTTCTTTGGTTTTTGAACAAGAGAAGATCTTATGGAAGTTGGTACATATTATAAATGTTAACAACCAGTTAGAAAGTGTGATATTTTGGAAGTCTTGACTCAACTCGCTTGATAGACGAGATGTATTAATATTTTTAATACACGTAACAAATGAAATTTCGTGAGAGGCTTAGAATATCTAAAATGATAATTTTCTTCTTTAACTAATTTGGTACGATATGTCATATGCGAACGTCTCTCCATCAAATTCAAATTTGAAATCCCCATGGTACATTTGTCAAGAAAATGCATTGAGTTTAAAAATTCAAAAAAGAAAAAAAATCCAGAATTTAATTTTACATTAATAATTAGGAACCCAAATCCCACAAACTCGATGATATAGTCTAATTTTTTCTTGTGTTTTTATTCTTCGGGGATATATAATCTTTCCTTTAATTGTTATCTTTTATTCTTCCTTGATGTATAATCTTTCATTCAATTGTTATCCCTTACTTTCATTTCATCCCTTCTTATTCCTATCTTCTTGCCTTAACCATTTCTTTAAAAAAAAAGAGAAGGAATAGAAAAAGAGACCAATCACCAAAAAGAAAAAAGAAAAAGAATCAAAATTTTATTTCTTTGTTTTTGAAAGTAGTTGAAGTAATTAATATTGTCAAAGGAAAAATTAAAAGAGGACTAAAGTATTCTGATGAAATGTTGTCAAGAAAATGCATTGAGTTTAAAAATTCAAAAGAAAATAGAAAAATCATGAATTTAATGTTACGTTAATAATTAGGAACCCAAATCCACAAACCCCGATATATACTCTAATTTTTTCTTGTATTTTTATTTTTCCGTGATGTATTATCTTTCCTTTAATGGTTATGTCTTTTACTTTCATTTCATCCCTTCTTATTCTTGGCTTCTTTACCTTTTCTTTGAAAAAGAGAATGAATAAAAAAAGAGACCTATCACAATTCAAAGAAAAAGTTACAAATGAGCCTTGCATACTTTAATTTGAAGGCAATTTTTTTTGTAAGCATGTGTTACACGTCTTAAGTATCAGATAAGTCATGCATTATATTCTTGAAGTAAAAATATTGTTTTTTAAAGTATGGTTGAAGTAATTATATTCTTATTCCTATAAAGAGAAGGAATAAACAAAAGAAACCAAAAATGTAACTCCCCAAATTCTTGGAGCTTGACAAAAAAAAAAAAAAAAGTGGGTAAAGTCTTAGCTTGAGCTCTATAACAGCAACTAAAATAATTAAAAATAAGAAAAAAAATTGGATTTTGGAATATTAAAAAAAAATATGGGAAATCTTAACTAAAATTTATGAAATCTCAATAGAGATTATAACATTCATATATGTACAACATAAAAAAAATTGGGGTCTCGACAATAATGTTTGAACCATAAAAACATTTTTCAACTATGTCGTACATTATTTCCAAAACTAACCTGACCTGACATAGACTATTAAAACAAACAAAACATTTTTTTAGGTAAAATTTTAAGGTACAAAAATATTGGGGTCTCGACCATGATGTTTGAAGCACAAAAACATTTTTCAACATGCCGAACAGTATTTCCAAAACTGACTTGACGCACTGTTAAAATGGACAAAACTTTTTTTTACGTAAAATTTGAAGGTAATTTCAAAAACCACTATCAGAAGACTCGTAAACCTTAAACTCACTGATTTTACTATAAAACATACACCGTAGACCGAGTTATGCCATTTTGAAGTAGGACGACAAAAACTGGAATTTTAATTCAGCAACAATTCAACTTCACGCCTAGTCTATCCAACATTTCTAAAATATAGTTGACGTAAAATGTATATAAGAATTAAACAAAATAGACATCGAATTTTTTTTAAAAATGTCATCTAAGTGTTCATAAAATATTTGCATAACTAGAAATTTTACTAGAAAATTAAATAGCATTTCAAATCACCAACCACTTGTCACTATGCCAAACCACTATCGTGCCTGGAATTAACCTATAAAATTTTAGGAAGAGATGAGTACCATAAGTAATACTCCGTAGGAAGCACTTAAATAAATAATAAAAATATATATTTTTCAGAAATGCAGACTTCGATTATTTGTGCTACTGTCAATATTACAAAACAAACATGTGATCAAGCAATCCACTTACTCTCAAGTTTTGATAACCCCTTTCAAGTACCAAAAAATATCCTATTCATATCTTATTCAAAACAACAATGGGTGATTCTATTTTCTCATGAGTAATACAATAACACGTTAATTCAAATAAAAAACAAATAATTTTTCCTTCACTAACAAAAGTGCCGAAAACATCGTAACACACATGTAACACACATATCTGGAGTTTGAGAACCCTTGTGTATCCACTTTGTAACAAAGTGCAGCATGCTCTTAGCCTCTCCTTTAGATAATTATCAGATTCAAAGGTGCCTTTAATCTATTTAAAAAGGGCAAGTGAAATGTTATGTATATGTATGGTGGTAATTAAGTGAAATGTTATGTATATGTATGGTGGTAATTTGTGAGACAAAATGTGGCTATAGGAGTTGAAAGGGGTTAATGTTTTCAATTACAAATGGAAGTGGCAGTTGGCAGTTAATGAAAGTGGGATTTAAATGATACGGTGAGTGGGGATGGTTATGGCACTTAATGGATGGTAAAAATTAAATGGGATGCCTATTGGAGAAAAAAAAATTCCAGATTGAGGGATGAGAAAGAATCAAAATACGTGGCTGAATTTGGGATTGTTTGGCACTATGTAATAATTTATCTAATCTTAATTTTTAAGGATTTAACATATGAGGTAGTTCATGTAGAATGTGTCGTCACAAATAACACAACCAAACCAAAATAACAAATTTTCCATTTAAATTAAAATTCAACACCTTACAATAATTTCAAGACAAGTGAGAGCAATACTACTATTGAGACCAAAAAACAAAATTAATTTGGATTGTTAGGAAGTGCCATAGCAACATAATAATGTAACCCAAATCATTTTCGAGTTCTACAAGAAGATTTCTTCTAAAACAAAAAATAATATTTTTTCAATAGCTACAAGCCTACAACTCTTCCCACTAGAAAAAAATTGTCCTTGAAAATTAACTTAATTGTTTAAGGAGGTCAGGATACTTGACTAAAACGTCCTCTTCTCTTTCTCCAAGTAGCATCATCCTCATCATGTCTACCTCACTGAAATTTGACTAGTAAAATCTTTCGGTTCCTCAGAACGTGGTCCTTTCCCTCTAGAACAACTATAGGAGCTTCTTCATACGACATATCATTCTGGATATCAAATGACTAAACATTCGCCACATGGCTAGGATGTTAAGATGTGTTTTCTAAACAGAGAAAGCTCGGGTCGCAATGCTAAACTTTATAAGACATTCCCAATTTTATCATGAATCTTAAATGGACCGATAAATCTAGGACTTAACTTTCCTTTCTTCCAAAATCATAGTATTTCCCTCATCAGCCCCACTTTGAGAAATATTTTCTCACCAACCTCAAAAGTCAACTATTTTCTCCTTTTGTCGGTATATCTCTTCTAACGATCTTAGGCAGCCTTAATTCCCAATATAGTCTTATATGACCTCTACAGCCTTCTCGATCAAATCATGGATCCAAAACTCTCCTTTCAGTAACTTCATTCGAGTATAATAGCGAACGACATCATCAACCACACAGCCACGTATGGCACCATGCCAATTGTAGCTTAAAAGTTATTGTTGTATGCAAATTCAACTAACAGTAGATGATCTTCCAACTTACCATTCAAATCTAGAACACAAGCTCTCAACATATCTTCAAGAACTTAGATATTTTGTTCTAATTGTTCGTGAGTCCGAGGGTGGTATGCAGTACTAAATGTTAACTTGGAACCCATAGCTTTCAGAAGACTTATCCAAAATTCGAAGTAAACCTTGGGTATATGTCCGACACAACAGACACTGGAACACCATGAAGCAGTATAATCTCTCTAACACATATCTGTGTGATTTGTTCTAAGTTATAGATTGTTCGAACTAGCACGAAATGAGCAGATTTTGTCCATCGATCCATGTTCACCCAAATTGTATCATGACCTCTCGCTGATCTAGGAAAACCAACAACAAAATTCATTGCAATCTTTTTCCATTTCCATTCAAGTATGTCGATAGGGTTCAATTGCCCTGATGACCTCTGATGTTCAGTTTTTACCTGTTGACAACCATACATTTGGACACAAATAGAATTATCTTCCCCTTCATCTTTCTTCACCAAAATATGTCACATAAATCTTTATACATTTTGGTTCCACCTGGTGCACGACATAAGGAGCAGAATTAGCTTCAGTCATAATCTCATTTGTCAATACCTCATCCTTCGACACACACAGTCGGCCTTTAAACATCAAGGCTTTACCTTTAGCTATTTCAAATCCTTTCATCTTCATGATTCCCACGTCAACCTTGATATTTTCCAAAAAGAAGTCATCTTTCTGAGCAGCTACTATTCTATGCCTGAATGTTGGTTTCACAATAAAACTTGTAAAATTGCCAACATCCTCACCGATGATGATAACACTTCAATTCTCAGGTTCTCAAAATCTTTGATCAAATGATCAAGTCTTGTACATAGTGCTGACAACTATCCCACATTCTTTCTACTTTGTACATTAGCAACTACATTAGCCTTACCCGAATGGTAAAAGATAGTGTAGACATAGTCCTTCACTAATTCTAACCACCGCCGATGTCTCATATTCAACTCCTTCTAGGTGAAGAAGTATTTTAAACTCTTGTGATCGGTGTAAATATCACACTTGCTCCCATATTGCTAATATCGTCAAATCTTCAAAGCTTGCACTATTGCTGCTAGTTCGAGATCATGTGTAGGGTAAATTTGTTCATATTGTTTCTATTGCCTCGAAGTATAAGCAATCACTTTCTCGTGTTGCAGCAAAACACATCCTAAAACAAGCTTGGATGCATCATTTTAACTCAAAAAATCTTCTGAACCATCAGGAATAGTCAATGGTGCCTATACGAGCCTGTCCTTCAACTCTTGAAAACTCTACTCAATTTTCGACGACCATAAGAACTTGGTAACATTCCAAGTCAACTATATCATAGTACCCGCTATCTTGAAAAATCCTTCTATAAATCGCCAATAATAGACTGCTAAACCCAAAAATCTCCTTACTTCTTCAACATTTATAGGTTTTGGCCAATTGGTTACAACCTCAATCTTGGATTGATCCATTTCAATTCATCGTGATGTAACATTATGGCCTAGAAATCCCACTCGATGCAACCAAAATTCATATTTCTTGAATTTGACATATAATTTCTCATCACGCTAATTTCCAAAATTATCCGCAGATGTTCTTCGTGTTGTTGAGAATATCTTGACTATATCAGTATGTCGTTAATAAATATGATGAGAAGAAAATTTTTTGAGTGTAGAAAAATTCAAAAGAAAATTAAAAAAAAAATCTAGAATTTAATTTCACGTTAATAATTAGAAACCCAAATCCTATAAATCTTAAAAAAAAAATAGTATAAATCCGCAAATTGAATTAGAAAAAACTAGACAGAGCACTATGGAAATCAATAGTCAACACTAGCTTCATATTTTAATCTCTCATAATTAAACCTAACAAACAGTAATCTGAATGCCATTTTTGTAAATATGAACACAAATACCATATAAATTACCAGGATGGACTATTCATTTATTATTTTATTCAAAAGATGTACCAATAAAAAATTAACGTATAATTCAGTAAATTATGAATAGGAATTATTATTACTTCAAAACAAGTATATGAAGAATGAATTGTGTATAAGAAAACATGGAAATAATATGCTAATAACGATAATTCACCATTATCAAATCCCTAAATCTCCATTTTCTTGTATACCAAACCCCCAATCTTGAAAAAGGTTAAGATAAAAGCTATAAAAATTTGAAAAATTTGAAATCGTGATAGTAATTATTCCTTGTTTTAATATATCGAAAATTTAAATATGACTAATTCCGTCCCTAACCCTAAAATTTTGAAAACAAATCATACATCGTCACTTCAACTTTCTTAGTGACTCCTCTTCGATTTTGCGCGTTACAGCCTTCATTATTTGTTTTTCCTTAAACATGTTCTCCACTTCTGACAGAAGGGAAAATAGGTTGCATATTTCTGTAGGTCTCCATCTCTAAAATTCACTAGATTACTTAGAGAGCAATAAAAGTTTTGTTATTTAAAAAATAATAATAATCAAAATTCTCTAGAGTATATCAATATAAATTTATTTAAAAAAATATATAATAAAAATAAAGAAAATTATATATCTTTAACAGATCCTAAAATATAGCATTATTCCATTTTTTAAAAACAGATTCTCTCACCCAAATTAATCTCGTATCTTAATTTTCTCTCTCTGAACAAACGATTACAAGTTATCTCCTACCTCCACTTTCTCTCTCTAAAAACACTATTTCAAATCACCACAAAATCTTCATACCAAGTGGCCGCAAATGGATGAATCAATTTTTCTAACATCACCGTTCATTCGATTAGGTCACAATGCCTTTGACGATTTCTGATTTTCCTTCCTATATGAGATGTCAAAAAGCAGTAACTAGAGAATTCGGTGACTTGAGGTCACCATGTTCCATTGTGAAGTCATTATACACTCTTTCCAGCTCACATATTCAAGCGACTAAGCATTCACAACAACTCTCTAGAATCTCTTTTTGCACATCAATCTCTATCAAGAGACTTATTGTGGATTCAAAATGTGTGGCCAGTGCATGTATATGTGACCAGTGCATAGTATTCTATGCAAATTATCGATCTTATTTCAACATCATTGTTATTTTGTGATCTAACATGTATAGCATATTTAATTTGGGGCCTATCCTATATGTTTTGAACATCAGAATGCCAAGTTTAAATTTGTGACCGTTACAGATATATGTGACCATTGTTGTAATTGTGAGCGCTGCTGTATTCTTTGACTTTTGCAATTAATTACGACCATTACTGTTATTCTGTATTATGTGAGAATAGGTTGACATTATTATCTTGTAAAACAATGATGGGAAATCAGCATGTTTATCTATTGTACAAAGGTTCTAATTCTAATGGACAATACTTGCAAGTATGCTGAGTTAGTTGACCTTGTTATTTCAGTTAGGGTTTGATATGCACAATGACATATTCGTTGAATAGGGCCACACAAAAAATCGCAGAACAGCAAAATCGAACCAAACTCGTTGGTTTGAATCCATTCTTTGAATGGTTTGGTATAGGTTTCGATTTTCAAATCGTACAACACGGAACTGAATTTTATTTTTTTTTAATTAAAATTTTAATTTTATTGAATTATAAATTTTACCGTTTTCACTTTTCAGAATTTAAAGAATGGTTTGGTATAGGTTTCGATTTTCAAAAATCGTACAACACCAAACTGAATATTTTTAAAAAATTTTAATTAAAAATCTAATTTTACTGAAATATAAATTTTACCGTTTTCGCTTCTCAAAAAAGATACCAAATTATCATTACAAATTAAAACCATCCCATCAAATTAAACAGATAAAGGTTCACCATTATTGGTTTTATAAGTCCACTACACACACCTTGTCCCGATATTTTATCTAACCTAAAATTACCGCAAAATAATAATTCAAGAGAACTATGGCAACAAATCACGCCCGAAGCTTCTGAAGCCCTAATTGCCAATGCCGACGATAATTGCCAGCTACCGACGCCAAACCCCAAAGTGATTAGTCTTAGATTTTCATCCAAACCATTTTCTCTATGTTTTCTTTTTATTCTTTATTAAGTTTAATTTCTGCCTGAGTCTCCTTTGTTTCTTTCTTATTTGGGTTCCTCTTGTTAATGCAATTTTTTTGGGATACAAAACATACCGTAAACCCTTTAATATGGACCATTTGGATGCAGAAATTGTCTGCTATATTTTAGTAGAGATGACGTTTAATATGAATAGTTATCGTTTCAATATGCTTGATTTTAATACTTTACCATGTTTGGTCATAGTTCTTTGGCATGAAGAATTGCATTTCCCAAGTTCTGAAATTGTTAGAAAATTGGTTTCGCGGAAGATTGTACAAAAGTTGTTGCATTTTACGATCGAGTTGCAAAGTTCCTTTGCAATTTTCAAAATTATAGAAATAAAGTGCTGAGAAATAGTGGTGAATTTCAGGCTTATATGTTTGTTCTTTTCCTTAACTAGTTACTACTTACCTGTACTATCCTATTGTTTCTTTTCCCATAATATTTTTTTTTCCTACATATATGGATCCAATTCTAAACGAAGTCAATGATGCAATTCCAATAGAGGATAATTGCAGTAATTCAACATAGGATAATTTTACTTGCATGATTAACTATCTAGATAAGAATTAAAAGTGACTTGTTGTTGTTTAATTCGTAATTGTTTTTAATTCCACATTTAATACCTATTTACCCCTCTCTAAGTATTGTTAGGGTCAAACTTGCGTTTTTCACAATTCTAGGCTAAGAACTTGATGAATAGAATTTTAAAAGGTGAAGTGGTTGCCTTTTAACTCTTGCAGGAATTCATGTTGGCCTGTTGTTTTGAGCACCAAGAAATTTGAGAATTTACCAATTAACGTCAGTCCTTTGTTCCAATTTGTTGATAGAATTGGATAATATTTTCTTTATATCCTAAGACAATTTTCATAAGATATATAACGAGAGACATCCATCTAGAAGCATAATTTCTTCAAGTGCTTGATCATCATATTCATCTTTAGAAACTTCAAGGTAACAATCATCTCTAATCATGTTGATCATGTTGTAAAAAGTGAAAGATGATATCGTATAACTAGGATACCAATTTCTTGAAGACGATACAAGACTATAGGTACAATATGAAGTAAAGATCACAAATTCACAAGAATAATATAATTTGGAGAATAAGGAAGATTTCACTAAAATATGGAGAAAGAATTATAATGATTTGTGTGTACAATTTGTCTAACTAATAATTGAGATACACAAACGTCTAATAGATTAAACCAACCTATAATGAGGTTAACAATCTATAACGGGGGTAAAATCAACTCAACTAAATTGTAGATAAGAGACAGATATGTATAGGGAATAATTCAAGTCTTAGAAGTAGAGTTGTAGACGAAATAGAATGCCCAATGTTTCCTTATCTTGGGTTTTTCAAGTTCAACACAAATTTCAACTCTCAATAGGACTTCCAAATAGAATTTCAACTAGAATTTGTCAAATAGTGATGCAGGAAGATTCGAGTCAGATGAAGCCAATTGTCAGATAGCTCGTTAATGGTGCTGAAGTAATGAGTTGGTGAATCTGCGTAAAAATGACAAGTAATCAATGTTTTTTCCTAATTGGAGTCATTTTTCGAGACGTTATGGTATTTTATTTTGAAAAATACAAATGGATAGGAATCTTCTTGTAATTTTAAAAACTGCAAAATCCTCTGATTAATGATCTGAATGTTTGAAGATGATGAGTTATGTGGTTTCAATCCTAGGCTTCGAGATTTGTTGAGAATTTTATTTGTCGATAACTTCACTTTTCAATGCTTGAATTTTGGAGCTTGGATTTGTACTTCGAAAATACTTGATCTTGATTTAATTGTAGGAAGACTTTGATCTTATTGGATTTGCTTGATTTGAAGAAAATTTTGATCTTCTTCATGTTTTTCGGACTTGGAATTGAGACAATTTCTTCAACACTTCATGGTTTTCTCTTGCCCTTTTCTTCCTTCCTTTTGCAATGAACCTTGGACCCTATTTATAGGAAAAATTTGCAGTCAATTTTGGTAACCACTCAATTAAGTCAATTAAATTGATTATAATTGAATAATTGTGGATTTTCAAAAATAGTAGGATGGTTTTTAATATTTTATGGGCTTTAGTAGGTTTTAGTTTAGTAAATTTAATTGGACTAATTATTTAAATTGACCCAACCCATTATTTATTTATGTTTGCAAATGCCCCCCTCAAGATTTATTTATTTATTATGAAATAAATAAATAAATAATAAATATTTATTTTTGATTTTTTTACGTAATCGTTATTCGATTATTTATTTATCTTATAGAATTTTTAATTTTTATGGTAAGTTGGGGTTAAGTGAAGCCGATATTTACATATTTATATGAACCAATTATAAGGTTTAAAAGTCAAAGATTTAATTTGCAAGCAAAGGTAAGACAAGATTCTTTCTTTTTTTCTCTTTTCTTTTTTGTTTTCGTTTTTTTAGTAATAAATTGTTTTCTTGGTTTTTGCGCAAGAAACCAAATTTGGTTTCTTGTGCAAGAATCATGACCTTTACGCGCTCCCCCCTTTTGAATTTGTTCCTTGGAATTGGAGAAACCAAGAAACCAATTCCTTGGTTTCTGACATTCTGCCTTTTGCTTTCCCTTTTTTTGGCTCTTTCTTTCTTGGTTTTCGCATAACCAAGAATTTGACACCAATTCTAGGTTTCTGTTTCATGTTTTTTTTGAGTGAACAGTATTATGTACTGTTCACGTGAATAGTAACAATTTTTTTTGGTTGGTTGTAAGAATATCGAAACTAACATTTTTCCATTTTTTTTTTTTTTTGTTTTCAGGAGTTAAACTTTTGGAACACGTCAAAGATTTTTGGGGTTCGAGATTTTCTTGGTGTAGAGTAGAATTTTGTATTAAAATTATTTCAAGATTCAGAAAACATTCAAAATCGCCAGCCTTTTCATGCACATTGAAGACCAAGGACTGCTACCTTTCACCATTCAAGGCACATTGTGTTTGGGACCAAGGATTGTTCCTTCGACTATTCAAGGCACTTTGTGTTTGGGACTAAGGACTTTCCTTCGACCGTCCGAGGCACTTTGTGTTTGGGACCAATGACCATTCCTTCGACCGTTAGAAGAACTTTGTGTTTGGGACCAAGAACTTTCCTTCGACTGTGCAATGCACTTTGTGTTTGGGACCAAGGACTGGCTCTTTCGACCATCCAAGGCACTGTGTTCAAGATCATTTATATATTTGGAAAGCTTATGATTTAGACAATAAGGAATCTAAAAGATTCACTGCCCGTTAATCTCTCTCTATTTTTGGCTGATTTCATCTTCCTTCTTTTTTTTAGGAATGGCCAAGATGAGCTCTAATAACGGAGTTTATTCGGATATACACGAAATCATCGAGCTTAAAAGATAGGGCAAGAGTTACCTTCGTTTCAAAGATACTGATGTGAAGTACCATGCTCAGCCCACCATACGAGGTAAACTTAAACTTAGCATCCATAAGCTAATTACGGACCTTCTCCAAAACTCTTAGAGCCTTCGTCAGAGTTGCATTTGTCCATTATTAGTAAATGTCACAAAAATTCATAAGTTGGAATGTCCAACCGCTCCCGCAGTCATTTTCCCTCTTTGTATCTCCTGCCTAATCATTTTCAAAGTATGAAGTGCATCCCAAGGACCGTAATTTGTGAGAAGATTGACAACAAAAAAGTACGATGGAGAATTGCTCTTGTCAGTCGTGAAGAGAATTCTTTTCTTCCAAAGTTTTGAGAGTGGTCTTCATGGGTCCAGAAAGTTCTGCTCAAAAGAAATATTCACCAGTTAGCTTATGCAATCAGCTCCACTGTAAGGGATTATCATAGCCCAAATTCTATCTATAGAGCTCTTTGTGAGGTTTAGTATTCGGAGACCAACACCTTTATAACCACCTGTGGTGAAATTGGCATTTCTCTTTAGGACATTTGCAAGATAAGTGGACTTTCGATCATGGGCAATTACTATGATGAAATAGTCCCAAGCCTTTCAGAGCTGACAGATCAACTTTCCAAGTCCTACCTATACCTCTTCAATGTTTTCACATTGATTACAGATGCGAATGAATCTGATTGCATTAGTCACGAAGAATAGATTAATTTTTGATTTCGTGAGAACGGTTGTGCCCAGAATCCTTGGCAGTACAAAAAGTACAAGAGTGTTATGAGTTTAAATCCATTCAAGAGACGTCATCAAAGAGTTTCAAAGAAAATAGGGAGGCCTGTGGCTGTAGACAAGATGAGAGATATTTCACATCGGGATCAGAGTCATTGGGGTGATTCGCCAATATCTTTGTCTATGGAAGAAGAAGGGAAATTATAGATAGCAGTTTATCTCTCTTTATGGCTTTGTCGTTTCGTTCTTCCATCTGGGGATGAGTATATAAGAGTTGAGACTTTTAGAGCGTCTTCTAAAATGGCAAGTGGGTATACTTTCAGTCTACTTCCTCCCAATTAACGAGCATTTATAGAGGCCTCACACAAACATCGAACCATCAGTCAAACCTGGACCTTAGCTCGATTTCACATTCATTTCCTGGACGTTTTCTTTATGCTTGTGCTGGAACTTATTTTGTTCGAGGTATTTATACTCATGTGGACAAGAGTTACACTCATCCTATAATCTGCAGAATTGCTGGCACCTTGAATGCTTTCCATCTTGGGAGAAAAATCGTTGATTGTCAGGACCTTATCCGTGGAATGATGGATGCCAATAACTTTTGCGGAATCCATTTTCCTTATTGTCCCATCCTGATGAACAAGTGGATGACCAACCAAGGTCAATATACACCTTGGAATTTATGACGAGTATTCGAGCTAGATTTGTTTCTTATCGTCGAGAAAACTCTCCTTTCATTCTCGAGGCATATAATCCTTACAGGTTTGCGAGGCAACTTGGCTTTAGACAAAAACTTCCTGGTTTACCAAGAAAGTTGGATATCGCTCTCAATGTAGACGATATGTATTCTCTCTGGTTGTCTTTGACTCAAACAATGAGTGGCTCTACATTTCATATTCCAAAGTACGTGAAGGATACACATCAACACGTTGACTAGAGTATCGAACTTGGTGGAATAATCGAGTGTTGTCGATCCTGGCAAGGTTTAAGTGTATGTTTTATCTTATAGTGAGAGTCGTGACTTTGTTTTTAATCCAGTTTTGAATAAGGTTGTAGTAAAAAGGTTAAATCCTCCATATATCATTCCTGGAGAGATTTCTCGAAAGAGGAAATTGGACCTTCGAAATGAAAGAGGTATTAAGAGATTAAAACTAAAGTTCTCTCGACAAAGTTTGCTTATACCTCTGAGCCTGCTGAGAAGATGCCTAAAGTAGTTTTGATTCTAGACCGCAGTAGTCCTGGAGATCGAGAATCCCACACACTTGGAAAGACTGTAACTCTAGGAGATTAAAGTTCTGAAAATTGGGTATGTTTTCTTTTTAACATACCACTTGTATTTAGTCTCATGCAACGAGCTTCAATTTCAGACTCCACTCTCCCAAATATATAAGATTAAATGATCAATAAAACCAATGTCACTTCAAACTGTTCCAATCCTTCAACAGGTGACCTTGGAGTCTCTTACATTAACATCGACCTTCCGAATACACCATCATATGATAAATTTTTAGATATGTCTTATAGAACATGGAACGCAGGTAAGCCCCCTCTTTTTTATCTCTTCTTCTTTTTTTCTTCTTCCTCTCCTTTTTTTCATATCTCTACTTTTTTTGTAGGTTTTCCAAGCATTCCCGAAGGATTGAATTTCTATATGAATCCCGACTTTTTGTAAGATCAGACTGACGAGAATGATGGGAGAATCGGTGCTCTTCAAGGAATAGATGGTACTCATGATTTTCACGGCCCACCTTGTAAACACCCGAATACTATGAATGAAGGCATTTAGGCATTCAACATAGATGTTTTCCAGGATGAAGATGAAGTGAATTCTGAGACTGGGAGAGCTAACATTTCAAAAATCAATGAAGAAGTTCCAGCTATTCCACTTTCATTGGCTTTGGTTAACATTCTTCTTTTAAAAACAAATAATCGTTAGGCAGCTCCAATCTGCTCTTTTATGTTTGGTCCCCCACCTGAGATAACTCAGGAGTCTCCTTATTTAAAGGTTGCTTTGTAAGAAGCTATGACTAATTATCTTCAGAAGTGTTTTAGGGACGTCTTGAAGCATGGGTATTCCAACATTCGATCTTGGTGGGATGAGAATAATTAAATTCTTCAAAATGTGATTACTAACTCATTTCGCGCAGATCGACACCTTTGATAGGACACATGACGTATTTTCTTTAAAGAAGTCGACATTTATTTATCTGAAAGAAAGCATCACTTAGAGTGTCCAACTACTCAAAAAAGACTGAGAAGTTGAAACTTTTGAACATTCTGCTGGAAGTAGAGGATTTCACTTATTCTTCATTGGAAGATAAAATTAGTCAGCTAACTTTCAGCTAGACAGACTCTATGACGAACTTCAAACCCATCAGGAACAAAAGAGTATGCTTTGAACTGCAAAGGCTG
Organism: Fraxinus xanthoxyloides; assembly: GCA_903798325.1. NCBI lineage: Eukaryota > Viridiplantae > Streptophyta > Magnoliopsida > Lamiales > Oleaceae > Fraxinus > Fraxinus xanthoxyloides. The sequence continues at coordinate 17,762 of CAIGRL010031070.1, forward strand.
CTGCAGAAGAGTTACAGACTAGAAATGTTTATAGCGCAACATCTATTGACCAGAGAAGGAAGACCCTTGAAGATGGTTTCCTGCAAGTGATCAATGGCGAGTGATCTTGATAAATTCAGGATTTCTCGATCCTCTTTTAAGACCGTATTGTATGAATTTTGATTTTTCATCGTTCTTTGTCTTTTTACGATGAACTTTTCTTTTCCTTGTTTCTTGTGTATTTTTTTTAATGTAGAAAATGATAAATTGAATGAGTTTATTAGTTGTGATTGAACTTAAATTTATAATTTATTCAAGTTGCCTATGTACCCAAATGGAATCAAGTCGAACATAGTTCATTACAAGAAAAAATTTTGTTTTATTTGGGATGGGGAGTATTACAAGGAAAAATTTATAAAACATAGGACTTCAAGCATAAAAATGCTTTAAAAACTTTATATTGATAGGTCCAATTTGTAGTCCATCTTTGTCGACAATCTTGCATGCTACGTTAGTGAATGCATGAGTAATAATACCATCCCATTTAAGTTGGAACTTGCCCCTATTTTTCTTGTGATTATGATTGGTCTGCATACGCAAAGTACCAAATCTCCGACTTGAAATGATTTTGGTCACACCTTCTTGTTGAAGGACTTCGCCATCCGGGTTTGATAACATTCCAAGAAAATTTGTGCCTCTAATCTCTTCTCATCCAAAGCTTCTAACTCCTCCAATCGAAGACATACATTTTCCTCTATCACCAAAACGTTTTGGACGGCAATTCGAAATGACAAAGTTTGACACTCCAAAGGAAGTACAGTTTCCACTCCATACACTAAGGCGTAAGGAGTTGCTTGTGTTGGAGTTCGATAAGCTCATATGACTTCACCAATTCTTTCATGCCAGTCTCTTTTTGATTTGGAGACAACCTTTTTCAGTAGACTGCATAGAGTTTTGTTGAAAGGTCGATAAGCTCATATGACTTCACCAATTCTTTCATGCCAGTCTCTTTTTGATTTGGAGACAACCTTTTTCAGTAGCCTGCATAGAGGTTTGTTGAATGCCTGCGTTGTACATGGATGAGTTGTACTGCTTGAATCCAAATTTTGAACATAAATTGTTTATGTGGCCATTGCAAAAAGGCTTCTCATTGTCAGTGATGATGTATTGTGGGACCCCATATCGATAAATGATTTGGATACGGATGGAATTCACAACATTTTCTTTCTTTACTTATTTCAATGGTATGGTTTCAACCCAATTAGAGAAGTAATCAGTTCTAGTGATGTATAAGTGTCCAGCTGAAGACTTTAGAGTTATGGGTCCAATTACATCGAGACCCATACATCGAATGACCATGAAGCTACTGTCGGATGTAATGGTTCCGGAGGTTGATAGATGAAGTTCGCATGAACTTGGAAAACTTCACATTTTTTTGCATAATCTATGGAGTCTTGTACCATAGTCGGCCAATAGTACTCCATCCTCTTTATTCGAAAATAGAGTTTGGTCCAGACTTATGAGCACCACAGATTTTAGAGTGGGCTTCTTCCACGAAACATGTTTTTCATCATTACTTAGGCATCAGAGGAAAACTCCATCGAATGATCATTGATAAAGCGTTCCTTTATAAAAGACAAAGTGGGATGCACACCTCTTGATTTCGGTTTTTCACCGTGGATTGTCCGGTAGCTTTTGATGTTGAAGGAAATCAATTATTAGCTGTCTCCAATCTTCTTTTTCATCATCTTCGATTACGTCAATACTATTATTTTTTCCATATCACTGGGTAACAATGACAGAAGCATCCATCTTTGACCAATTAATATGGAGTGGGAAAAGTCTTCATCTGACCTGGCTAGAACAACAACCAGATTAGCAAGTCAGAATTACGGACTTCGTAAGATTTTTAACTAATCGAATCGTTTCATAAGCGTTGATGCATATTCATGATATGGCTTCATGTCTGTATTACGGACTTCTTACTCAACTAAGAGTTGGTTGATTATCAATTTAGAATCCCCAAAAACTTACAGCTGATGGATATCCATATCTAACGCTATCTCTAAGCCAATGACAAGGGCTTGATACTCTGCCATGTTGTTCGGGCATTTCTCTAATAAGGGAAAAGATACGGCATGACAAGATCATGGGGAGTGAGAAAGATAACTATTGCTCTTACACCATAACTTCAGGATGCTCCATCGAAGTATAGTCTCCATGATTGTATGATTTCCGTAAATAGAACTTCTTCATCCGGGAGGTCTTCTGTAATTCACATTCAACTGGAATTGGATGGTCAGCAAGGAAATTTGCCTAAACTTGCCATTTGATGGCCTTTTGTGGAACGAACTTGATGTCGAACTCGGACAATAACAGTGCCTATTTTTCAATCCTTTCGAAAAGAATTGGTCTAGACATTATGTACTTTAAAGGATCAACCTTTGAAACAAGACTGATCGTGTGTGATAGCATATAATGTCTTAATTTTTTAGTTTCAAACATTAACGCAAGACATATTTTTCCAATAGGTAAATACTTCATCTCAGCGCCTACCAATGTCCGGCTCAAGCAGTAGAGTGCATTCTCCTTTTCCTTCATCATTGACTTGGACAAGAAGTGCTCCTACAGAATATTTTTGTTTTGTAACATAAAGAATCAATGGTTTTCCTGGGACTGGAGCTGCAAGTAATGGTGGATGAGACAAATATTGTTTAATACTTTGGAAAGCACTTCGACAAGTATCATCTAATTAAAATGGTGCATCCTTTTTTAAAAGTTTGTTGAATGGGTGGCAATGTCCGACAAGGTTAGAGATAAATCTCTGACATGTTGAAGACTTTTCAACTCATATACATTTCTTGGTTCCGACATGTTGATTATAGCTGCAATCTTTGATCGATCTATTTCAATACCTCTATGTCGAACAATGAAGATAAATAAATTTTCCAGATGTGACGTCAAATGCACACTTCAGCGGATTCATCTTTAATTGATGTCGTCGAAACCTTTCAAAAACATCTCATAAATCTTGTAGGTGATCATCAAGTTTCTTTGTTTTAATAACAAGGTCATCTACATAGCATTCGATGTTCTTATGTAGCATTTCATTAAAGATATTTTGCATTGACCATTGGTAGATTGCCCCCGTATTTTTCAATCCAAAAGGCATAACTTTATAACAATAGATACCCTTAGGGTATGGAATGCTGTGAGTTCCTCATATTTCATATTCATTCGTATTTGGTTGTATCCAGAAAATCCGTCCATGAAAGATAAGACTTCATACACGGTAGTTTCGTCCACCATCAACTCTATTATCGAAAGTGAAAAGTCATCTTTGGGACATGCTTGATTTAGATCACGAAGAAAATCCGTCCATGAAAGATAAGACTTCATACACGGTAGTTTCGTCCACCATCAACTCTATTATCGAAAGTGAAAAGTCATCTTTGGGACATGCTTGATTTTGATCACGAAAGTCAACACAGACTTGTAATTGTTCATTTTTCTTTTTGACCGGAACAATATTTGTGATCCAAGTTGGGTACTTGACTTCACGTATGAATCCAGCTTCGATAAATTTGTTAACCTCCACTTCAATTTGAGGGATCGGTTCTAGTGGAAATATTCTTTAAGGTTGCTTGATCGGCCGAACTCCATGTCTTACTGCAAGGTGATGTACTGCAACCCTCGAATCTAGCCTTGGCATTTCTTCATAAGACCACGCAAATACGCCTTTGTATTCTTGAAGCAAATGGATGTATTTTTATTCCTCTTTTTGACCGAGTCGAGCACTTACAAACACTAGTCATGGGTCTTCTTTAGTCCCCAAGTTCAATTGCTTCAAGTCATCTACAATAGCCTGTCCACCTTCTTCAAATGTGGGTGGGGCCGGTTCAAGTTTATTTGTTGTGGTAGAGTTTTCAGACTCAGATTTTGAGTTAGAAGCTTTTTCAAAAGCTATGTGATTAACAGAGACTTTTTCTTTATCCTCCTTATTGTTCAGAGAAGGGAAATTTTTTCTATATTTTTGTCTTCTCCTTGATCGTTAAGGCTTTGGACTCAGATCGAAAGTTTTAATTCCAAGTCGAGAAAAACATATTGTCTTTGAAATGACTTCTGAGGAGCTTGTGCCTCATCATCAATTTAGGTAGAAGAAGAAGGAACTTCACTAAAACTTTGGAAGGTAAAAGTTTTACCTTTTACATCAACCATTGGGAAGGATTCCCATTTTAACCTTTTAAACACCGAAACTCTGGCATTCTCATTTTCAGTTCGATCGAACACCAAAGGTTTTGCCTGTTCAGGTTTTCCTTCTACAACCTCGTAAATCTGAATCATGATTGGGTTCGAGAAAAATTTCTTTACCTTAATCTTTCTCAATGGATTTTGATCATATCCTAAACCATGCCTAGGTTGTGACATGAGGGTTCCATCAAAATGAGAAGGATACGCCCACCCGAAATGAAAGCATTGAGATCACCTAATTTGCGAGGCTCATATTTCCCAAATTCGGCATTCTCAAACGGCTTTTTGACTTGACGATTATTACATCCTTTAAAAGTTTGTTTTAGTCCATCGGCTCCAAGCTTGTCTCATTTGGACAAGTTAGAAATACTGAGTTTTGAAATGTCTCGAATAGATGTCGACATTTCTAATGATGATTTGCGTTCTCCCGGGAATCCCATGAATTGATGGGGCATAAAAATTTTTGGAATACTAGGTATTGGAAAAGTTAACTATTTTCTCAATACCTCAACATCAGTCGATTTTGTTTGAGGTTTTTCACCTTTAGAGAATCTTTCATGTGTAAATTTTAATTTAACATTGACAAGCTCATGAGATTGAGCAGTACTAGATATATCATCATCATCTGCATTTTCTTTAATTTTAAATCCTGACATGGTCAACCCTGCAGAATTACTCTCTTCATCTTCCACGTAAAATTTTGTATTGGTAAAATGAGATTCTTCTACGAGGAATGGTTTGGACTCAGCTACTACACATTTGACTTCTCTGTCTCGACTATATTTAATGCATTTGTGCCAAGTTGAAGGTACTACTCCAGTTTCATGTAGCCAAACAGGTCCAATGAGTAACTCGTATGATATTTTATCATCGATGACATGGAAGAGAGCAGAGGAAATTAACTATCCTATTTGCAGCTTCAGACGAATTATGTCATGGCTCGTTGACATTTGTGGTTGAATTTTTGAATCATGATCTTGCTCTTGGACAGGTCACCAACATTAATTCCAATCTTCTTCATTGTTTCTAGCGATTCCGACTTTATACAGGCGAGTTAGAGCCTGTAGAAAGAGTACCATGCTGCATCTAGACATCAAACCGTTTGGTATAACCATCTTAACAGTCACACATTATTGGTTCCTAGAGAATCAAA
>CAIGRL010031130.1:0-11832 GCA_903798325.1 Fraxinus xanthoxyloides
AAATTTTTTGCATAAAGATCTCACAAAATTAAATTACAAACTGAAGTAATCAATCCGCTCATAAAACGATTCTGTATCGACACAATGATCACTTCCATAATACAAACCCTAATTAAACAAACTTTTGATTTATAAGCATAGTTATATACGATAATCATAAAGAAAGTAAACCAACCAAACGATGACACACCACTCAAATACACGACCCAACAGGCCCACACCATTGAATTATTCCTTAATTGCATGCAGACTCCTTTTCTTTTTCTTTCTCCTTTTCTTCCTCAGTCTTGGAGTGGTACCCAGGGATCTTCTCTTTGATCTTATCCAAGAAACCCTTTTTCTCCTTGGCCTCACCTTCAGGGGTGGCGCACTCAACGGCAGCCGGAGGTGGTGGTGGAGGCACCTCCAACTCCCCCTCCTTCTTATGGCCGCCGGGAAGTTTCTCCTTGATCTTGCTTAGGAAGCCCTTCTTCTCCTCAGATTCTTCATGAGCTGGTATATCATCACATTTCTCTACTGGTACAGGCTCGTACTTCTCAGTTTTTTCTACTTCCTTGTCATCACCAGATATCTTCTCCTTCAAACCCTTCTTTTTCTTCTTCTTCTTCTCTCCTCCTTCTCCCACTTCTTCCTCATCACTCGACTACACAAAAAATCAATAAATAAAAAATATTAACATCCCGATAAAACATATGAACATAGAATTTATATGCGTACACATAATTAAGAATAAAAATTATGAGCAACTTACAGAGCTGCTAGAGCTGTTGGATCGTTGGAGCTTTTCGAGTAAGCTTTCATGCTTGTTCTCTTCTTCCTTTTCTTCTTTCTTGCACTCTGGTTCAGAGACCTGCACTTTCTCTTCAAACTGAGTGGCGATCACTTCCTCCTCACACTTCTTCTCTTCCTCTTTCTTCCCCATGAAACCAAACAGACCACGGTCGGATGCCTCCACAGGCGCCGCCGCCGCATACTCCTCAACCTTGACGGGGACATCGACTCCGTGATCGCATGGCTCATCGCTCTTCTTCTCGATGTTTTGGTGGTGGTGGTATTGAACTTCGTCGGCCATTATTTGATTAAATCAACAAGAAATAATCACAGTATATAATAAGTTTAAAGGAAATCGATGAATCAAGAAACTGAAAAATACTAAGCTTGCAATATGTAATTCGAATTAAGAAACTCTATGTAATGCTTTAAGAGTGTAAAGTAGTGGGGTTTTTTTATAGCAATCACAACGCGCAAGAGACGCTGATTGATTATCAAAATCAATCATGTTATACAAATATAATAGTCGACATAATATTTGACATGATGACACATGGTAACCTATCATTAAACTGTTTAAAATATAGTCAATTTTTTCATCAAAACATATCATGCCAACACACATTATATCACTTTATAATATATTTTCTGGCACACAAACATTATTCTTGGGGAAAATTTTAGTAACGGTTCTTAACATTTTCAATTTTTGCAAGACTTTATTCAAACCTTCAATTTGTGACAGCGAATGTCCCTAACTTATCATAAATATGTTGTAGATGTCTAAATGGATGGAAACTATCAATTTGATCGTTAGTTGACCAAAAATTGACATTGATCATAATTTTAACTAATTTTAAAAACAAAATGCTAATATTACATATTATCCAAATAAGTTAAAAATTAAAGAGAAAATACAAAAAAAATAAAAATATAAACTCTCATCTTCCACCCCACCCCAAGCCAGAAAAAACACCCCCCGCTGCTGGCTACGCAATTTGAAACTAGAAAAAATACTTGCCACCACCTGGCACCCAATCCACTAAAATTTCATCTCCTAATTGGCTGCCTCATTCCACAAGCACATCTCATACAATTAATTGGACAAACAACATCACATGTAGATTAAAATCAACTATTAAAACCATGGGAGTCGCGAGGTCCAAAATTCGACAAGTTCGGCGACATCCACGGTCATGCACCACTACTAGTCCGTTCGTCTCACCTATGTGCTCCAACTCACAGTGAGACATCATCCAAAACAACTCCGATTGATGCAAGTCTGCTTCGTGAGCAAAATGAGGTAGTATGTCTCCTTCAATTAACGAATTTGGAGCTATTTTTCACCAAATTGGCAACCCACAATCCCTCAGCAACACTGAACGATGATGAGTATACCCTCGATCCATTCGTGTCACAAATTGCTCCGATTTTGGCTTCAAATTCTATCCAATTCCACAAATAAATGAGGTTCTAGTTTCTTCAATTTCTGTTAGGTGCGGGTGACTGGGGGCAAATTTCGTTTAATTTTTTTAGTTGTTATTAAGTTTATGTTAAAAAATATAAAATTACCATATTGTCCTTTTAAAATTAGTTAAATTGTGGTCAGGTCAATTATTGGTTAAATAATGGTCAAGTAGATGATTTTCATCAATTTGGGCATCTACTGCTATTCATGAAATGTTATGAATCCTCATCGGTACAAATTAAAGATTAAGATAAAACATGCAAAATATTAAAAAAGTTAGGAATTGCTGCAATTTTTCCTTATTCTTATCAAAATAGTCCAAAAGCCAAAAATCAACTACTCCATTTTGTAGCCGACTTCCATGTGGGCCACTATCATGATTAGCTTTTTTATTAAAAAATACAAATTATTCCAACTTGCTTACTTTTATCAATTTTACACGTCATTTTGATAATGTTAATTAACATACTCGACCATTAGTATAAAACTTGTGTTATTCAATCTTGACAACTTTAATTTATAGGAAGTTAAATAATGTTATTTTATCCACTCATCTCGTCTATTGTAAAGTTGAGTCACTAAATCGAAATGTGATTCGACTTGTTCCACCACGAACTATTGAACCGACATAAATGAACTTAAAAAATATTTTTTAATATTACTATACAAAATTCAAATAATCAAACAAAGGAAAAAGGGAAAATAATTGCGCGCAAGGAAGAAGAATCCAAAAGCAATAAAAGAAGAAGAAAGTAGAAATGTGGATACACTCACCCTCTGTCATGCCGACCAATAAATATCCGTCACGTAAGGTGAGAACGTGAAGACATGTATTTATGGGTCCCAGAAAGTCGGCCTTGATTTAATCAAGGGACCCACCCATTGGACAAGTGGCCGGTTTGACATCGTACTTCTTGCTCTGTCGTTTAATTTTTCAATTTTAGAAATAAAGGTTGAACCCAACTTTGAGGGCCGCCACAGCCCTTTCCTTAGAGTATCGTGGAGGAGGTAAATCGTGGAATGTGTCTCAACAGATCAGGGTACAAGAGCTGTCATATACATGTGTCCACAAAGAGTCCAATTCCAAACCTTGTTAGAGGCAGGAATCGAATCCTCACACTGCGGCTGTCAGCTCAGTTTAGACTATCTCACTCCTATTCTTTGCACCACTGAGCTATGCCCCGAAAGGCAATTTTTTCAATTTTATTATCGATAAAGAGTTGTGTACTTGTGTGTTACCTTTCAGTTTTTGATTCCACTACGAGGCTCAGAACGAAGGGAAAAAATAAATAATTATATTGAGAAAAAAGAAAAATGTTTAATATTGGTTAAGATTTCTACAATTTAGGATAAAGTTACATATCGATTCAAGAGTATAGAGAATCATGATGTCTGGAGTCTTTTTCTTTAAGCGTTCGGCTTACTTTTACTTTTTAATTCGAAAAAAACAATAAATCTGTGCCGATAGTAATCATTCGATACTTAAGTAAACAATCTTCAAAAAGCATAGATTATGAACGAGAATGGTAAAATGCTCATTTCCCAGGGAGTGACATGTTATGCAACGAAAGTGATTCTAACGATCTTTGGTTTTGAGTGTGATTTTGATAAGATTGAAAACTCGTCATTCTTTGGAAAATATATGTCTTCGGAATCTCCCTGTGTTTTTGAAAGTTCTATGAACACGTGAGTGACACATGCCTATTCTGAGAATTAGAATTAGAATTAGAATTTTATGTTGCCGTGTATTCATTCTCCATCTCACAATATTAATTATATGTTTAAGATGTCATTATCGAAATATTACAACTGTAATCTCTTTGTGGACTCTGGGAGAATCCATCAATCCCTTATCAATCTCAGTCTCTAATATATCAATATTTACCAATACCAATATGGACAATAAATGTCGACTACTCTTCCTAACCCTTCACACGTTTTTACCTTAAAATGCATCATTGTTAGGCAAGGGGGCCCACTAATAAAAATATAAGAAAATTTTAAAAATACAAATTTAAAATTAACAAACTTGTAAAAAAAAAACTTTTAAAAAATTAAATGGTATGTGATCTATAACTTGTATAATTTTGACTTGGTATGATGTTTGATTATGGCATAATCTATATGTGATATGTTAATTATATTTATGTGACCACTTGATTTTTAAAAAGATAAGAGTCAATTTCTAATTAATAAAGTTTAAATTTAAAAAAATGAATTCATGTAATTTTCTACTGATATAAATTGCACAAGAAATTGGGCCTCATATTTGAACCAAACCTTAAAGGAGAGTCTTAGATATAAATGTGGGCTACAAATTAGCTACCGGCTCGTTGTCCCAGGCCCATTCCTAAAATATGATATCTGTTTGCACAGTCTCTGACCTTCAATTCCTTTTGTAAAATCATCCTCAACTTTTATATTTAGACTTCCAAATCCTCAACTTTTAGCATATTATGCAAGTTGATCCTTTTAAACAATTATGGTGAAATCAAGATGTATTCTCACATGTTATCGTTTTTTATGGATCTTTAAAAATACAATCATGTTATAAGTAAAAATAAGTTTTGACAGATAACACGTCGTTAAATCATTGGAAGATGGAGAGAAAAAAAAGGTCAAATCATGTGCCAGCCACGTCAACATTGGTATGATTTCTGTCAATATTTTTCTGTACTCATGACTTTTTCCTTAAAAGTATGTACGATCTGGTTTTTGACATTCAGTTCTTGATCGAGCCAATTAAACAAAAATATTATAATACACCTTACCGTTGGGTTCCATGCATAACAGTAGAACTGAACCTAATCAAAATTGGTCAGTTACAGCTCTCTTTACTTTGATTCTGATTCTACAATACAAATTCTTTTACAAAACACACATACCACAAAGTTAATAAAAATGACAATACCCCATGAGCTACTGTATAATAAGGCAAAAGTATCTCCGTGTAATATTTACTAGAATAGTTAGGCAGCTAGGTGCAATCACTATAGTGTTTAAAGATACAGACTGGAATGAAATACTTTTTTGAGAGAGATTGCATAAATTTCGAGAGTTTAGAAGTATGTTAGATATATGATAGTCGGAGAAAGCAGATCGAAGGGATAGTATTACGCAGAAGAAAATTATTCGCAAGTCCTGTTCAATGTATCCCATCTCACCTTCTTGGATGGTGTCTCTGCCCACAAAAAATGAACCCCTAATTCAATCCAAAAATTAGCCCATATGTTATCCCACAATTCTTGGACTGTTCTATATGTCTCTAGCTACAAACTAAATGTGCTCAAGACAAAACTAGAGTATACCTTGGTCCATGCATTAAATCACAACTTCCTTTTCATCAACACGCAGCAGAAGGGCCTAAAACTCAGTCACAAGAGACTTATTTCCCTCCACACATAAGTAATCTTCAGCTTTATCATCTTACCTTTTGTATCTTCTAACTGCCCTACCAGCAGAAAATTTATCAAACGTAAGGATATTAAGCCATCGAGCCAGCAAGTCACATATCTCTCGTAAATTTTGCAGCAGAAATTCAAATAGCGGCAGGCACTTCATCCCATGAATGGTAGTTCTAAGAAACTAAGCAAGATCATACAGAAATGGAGGAAAAGGAAAAATGGTCAGTTTGTTGTCTACTCAAAAGATAATAAAAGATTTGTTGTTCCTCTGTGCTATCTGAATCATCCTATATTCAGAGTGCTGTTGGAGATGGCTGAAGAGGAGTATGGATTGCCAATTCACGGGCCTCTAAGAGTTCCTTGTGAGAAAGAATTAGTGGAGTACCTTCTTGGTGTGTTTGGTAAGGCCGATTCCATTACATTAGAGAGTTTCAAAGAAGGAAATAAAGCTAAACTTTTGTCCACTGTACTGTTTAGTTATGTATAGTACTATATACCGAATATGCCCTCTATGTTTAGCGAGGAACATAGAATTATATTTTTATCTAATGCAAAGCGTAGAGAGGTTTCTATCTCATACTCCATAGTCCCAGCATTTCAGGCACAACATGAAGGTCATATCAGAAACCCAGTTTTGTCGAGGGTTGTATGTAGATTTAATGCTAGAAAGTACATCATTTAGGTGAGAATTAGAATTTGAAAAAAACTTCCCAATCTAAGGTTAAAAGAAGTTTTGTTCAATGACATACTAGAGGCTCTGCTCTTGTTTTTCAACGCTACGTGTTTTTTACTCACTATCGCTTGTCAAAAACCGAAAAGAGACTTTAAAATGGCCGAACTTGGCATTGCCAAAGCAAAATGCTTTCTAGGCCAGAAATCTGATTTTATGCATGAACGTGCACTTATTTAAGTAAAAAGTTTAAAAGGCACATGGTTTTACATATATAATTCAAAACATACTCGCACACCATTAGACTTTCAAGGCTTTTGGGCCGAACATAATGAGTTTAACTTGCTACTGCAAAACCTAATACTTCACAGTTTAGATACAGCAAGCTTTATTAGATCCTTCCTAAGAATCTTGCCTGAGGGATTTTTGGGAACGGAAGCAGTGAACGCCACTCGTCGAATCCTCTTGTAAGGCGCTACCTGTTTAGCAATAAAATCCATGACTGCACTCTCTGATACACTACTGCCTGTTTTTCGCACCACATATGCCATGGGGAATTGTCCAACTTTCTCATCCGGGAACCTAAATTATAGCATTCACAAGGCCAACTTTCTTCAGATTATCAAAAAAGGCTCAAATTGAATACGTTTTCACTGAATAAAAGTCTTAACAGCATAAACAAAATCTTCTTTCTGAAAATGAAACTGGAACTTGAGGTTACTTACGGTATAACAGCTGCATCAGCAATTTCCGGGTGAGTGAGTAACAAAGCCTCTAATTCTGCCGGAGGAACCTAAGAAGTTAAGCATATAATTTATTAGTTGGAATTTTTATTCAGTCCACAAGAAATTCTTGAAAAGGAATTTTAGGAACATTATGGGATTAGTGTCCAGTATCATATTGTGTTATCATCAAAGAATTAAGTGCATTTAAGAAAAGACCGAAGAACTCCAAGTACAACTACTAATGAACACAATAGATTAGTTCAAATGATTCATGTTGTTGATCTCAGATTTACTGTAGTTCAATGTTGTTCAAGAAAAGATTATGTAAACCAATGACATATTCACCTGGTATCCCTTATACTTGATCAGCTCCTTCAACCGATCAACCACAAAAATGAAGCCGTCCTCGTCAACATAGCACAGATCTCCAGTTCTCAACCACCCCTCTGAATCTAGGGTTAACGCCGTAGCCTCTTCATTGCTAAAATAACCTACAGCAACATCATTTGATATATAGATAATATAAACAAATGTAGTAATCTTAACAAGGTGAAATTAGTACCAAAAGGTAAGAGATATCAAAAAGTTTCATAATTAAAAATATTCTTAATTATACCATATGTGAGACCATTAATTGCAATCATTATGACAAGATTGTAATAGAAGCGACCAAGAAACAAGGAACAAGAATGTAAGGGATCTTATAATATTTTTCTAATGTTAGGAAAATGATGGTCAGGATTATTTCTCAGACATCCTCAACTAACGATACTTTCTACTTAAAATGATAGATGATATTCAACTTCTACAGTTGCTCCTAAACCTGACATGATCGGCCATGTCAATGATTTGAAAGTGAACTCTAGGTATGGTTAAAAGTCGAATGATTAGATTTATGATATGAATTTTTCATAGATGCAATTTTTTATGTTGTTAATGAGACAACTAGCTCGGGTTTGATTACATGTGTCCAATAATTACTGAGTTGACCTGAAGCAAAACCAGAAACATCAATATATAAGAGCTTGATCCTACTCACAATCTTGATCTTGGAGAGTCGACCTAACGGATGCATGCTCAATGCACAAAGGGTGAGGACCACCTTGAATCTAGGAATATGTCAATGGCGTGTCACAAGTTAGACAGTACAACCAACCAATTAGAACCCAACTACCCAAGGAAACCTGGAGTTAGTCTAGAGCCTTCCAAAAATCCTAAAAAACACGCCAACATTCAAAGCATCCAATGGGAATCAACGAAAACCTATAGATAAGTGCAGAATTTACAAAGATTCTGAGTAAACAGTTTGACAACACAAGCCATTAATTTCCAAGCCAGAGGTCGACTACAATTCTCTATAAATACATAGTGGTTATTCACTCCATGTGTGCAAATTATTATATAATTATTGAAATTCTACCAAATTTAACCTAATATACTTGTCATCATTGAATTGGCCACCACATCCGCATTCTTTTCGTGGACAAACTAGATCAACCTGCTGTTTTATGAATTCTAGAGAATTTCAGGCAATGGATGTTATAGACGATTCTTTGGGTATTCTGATGTCATGAAAATTCATTTGCAACTTCTTTGACAACCGGTTCCTTTCGTTTTGTGCTTGTTTTTCTTCTGTGGAAATTAATACCCAGAGAAATTAAACCACTCAAAAACCTCCTAGTATTAGCAATCATGCTATTTGTACCGAATTATTTGACAATTTTTTTGACATATAGCCACATGACAGCTCCCTATTGGCTATATGTCAAAAAGATTGTCAAATAATTCGGTATAAGTAGAATAATTCATAAGCAATGGACCACCACTAGAAAGAAAATTTGAGAAGTTGACCACATTCTATTATAAAAATAAATATGGTGGAAAGCTAGACTTAACCATGAAAACGACTATATCACTTAATATATTCTCGCAGAATGGTGACTCGTTTGAGCAGATGAATTTTGAAATTCGTATACTTGCTCAAATTTTAATCAGATAAAATTGTTCGTTTGAACTTAATACGATTTGAAACCAAATTAAAATTTGAGATTGCATTTTAAAATATCAACATTTGTTAAAGAGTAACAAAATCTTACGTGTTGATCTATATTTCGATAAGTAGATTGTAAAATTTATCCTCACACAAGTTGAATTAAGCCTTATTTATTTTTATGTATATATAGTCAAATCTACTTTAAAAATATATAGTTCATACTAGGTAAGCAAGTTATTAAACAAGACTTTGACAAATGATTTGACAATATGCCCAAAATATCTGTACCTTTCATAATGGAGGGCCCCCTCAGCCAAAGCTCACCGGTGCAATTCACCGGCAGCGCCTCGCCACTCTCTGGATCCACAATCTTTGCCTCCATGCTCGGTGAAAGCATCCCCGCCGTGCCATACCGGCGGCTCTCCTCCAAAGAGTCCGTCGAGGCACCGATCGCTGTTGACTCCGTCAAACCATAGCCCTGCAATATTGTTACATTTGGATACTTCTCCACAAACCCCTCTATCACCTCCCTGCTCAATGGCGCACCACCAGACAAGACAGACTTCAAGCTTCTTAAATCGTACTTTTTCTTGATTGCCGCCGCGATATTCACCAGCGCCACCAGAATTGGTGGCACTAATGGTAAATAGGTGGCGTTGTATTTCTGTATAGCCATTAACATTTCATCCATCTCGAATTTTGATAGGATTACTATTGTAGATCCAGCGGCTAATAGACCTGTGGCGAAAGCTGCTAAACCGTAGATATGGAACATGGGTACTGTGCAGATGAAAGTGTGATTTTCTTCATCTAATTTGAATCGATTCACAATTGTTTGAACCATTGCTATCAAATTTCTGTGCGATGAAACAACCGCTTTGCTCACACCGGTGGTGCCGGAAGAATATAATAGACTGGCTATGTCATCTTGACTCACTCGTTCCTTGACTCGGCTTTGGCTCGGTTCTCTTTTCATCATTTCTACTATAGTATTCACAATTTTTAACTTGCTGGGGTAGGAGTTTGCGGAGTCAAGTAGTACGATAGGGAGTTTTGAATCGCCGAGTTTAGGGAGGAGCTGGGGTATGGTGAAGGCGAGGACAGGTTTTGAATCGGCGATTTGCTTGGCGATTTCTCGGGAAGTGTTGAGAGGATTTGTTGTGGTGATTATGGCGCCCAGGGACATGACGGCTAGGCAAACAATGGGGAAGTAGATGGAATTGGGGCTGAGGAGAAGGACGACGTCGTTTTTACGGATGTTCATGTCGATGGAGAGGCAGTTGGCGACGGCGTCGACGGCTCTCCAGACGTCGGAAAAACTAAGCTTACGGCCGGTGGAGGCGTCGATGAACGCAGTCTCACCACGGTGCGATCGCGAAGATATGAAGGTAGTGACATCAAGGGAGTCGTTTGAGGGTAAAGGGATTTGTTTGCGCTTGCTGTAGAAGGTGGAATTAGCTTTGCAGAAGCCGCTTCTTGGATCAATTGAAGAAGGCAGCTGGTTGAGTTCCGCCATGGATGAAACTTTTTTCCAGTTTAGATTAAGATAAGATTCAAGAACAAAGTGCTTCTCTATTCAGCTACCGATTGGTGGGATATAACTTTTTGAATCACGAGTTGAAAATAAAAATGCTCCTGGATGGCAAAAACCCGACCTGCTGGCCTTTGTTGAATGGAGGTCCACGTGTTTGTCAAAGATGGGCACTTAGAATATTATTGCATGAATCTTATTTTCCACGTGAATTCTTTATTTGTTGGCCACAGAGGAAAAAGAGGTAGTGTACCAGTGAATCGAGAGTTGGATTTATGTTGGATTATATTAAATCATCCCATCTATTGATTTGGTTTCAAACTTCAATTCGAACAAGAGAAGTACACTATGTTATTGTGGGTTGGAGAATTCACATCTCAATGTTGGATAACGATGAACATATTAAACTGTCACAATTAAGTACAATGACACAATTATCAGGAGCATGGTTGACCAATGAGTTAATAAAATATCGTGTGAACTGTGCACTGGGACTGCTATGTCAAGAGAAAGAAATCCCATCTTTTTTTTTCCACCCCATGTCGCCACTCTAGAGTCTAACGACTTACAATGAAGTTGTAACGCAATATCCATGAACTAAGGGAACATAGTTAGTTAGATTAGTGAACATCTCTACGTCACATTATTCTTCAATATAAATGTTTGTTTTATAAACATGTTTAGTTTTTAATATTTTAAAATAAAAAGTCACTATTTTTGAAAAGTAAAGTAAGTAACTTATGTTTATTTAAATTTTATCAAATAGGAAGTTATTTAGTTTAATATTTATTTATAAATGAAGTTTTCAACATTAGCTAAAACTTACTTTTGAGTTTTAAAAGTCATTCTAATATACGGCACGTTTGAGCCCCATTTTTTGTGTAGAATACATTTTAGAATAGTTGATTAATGGAGAATGTATGATTAAAAATGAAGGAAAAGTTTTTGAATTGCGTGTAATATTATTTTATTAGAAAATGTATCGTGAAAAGAAGAAAGAAGAAGATGTATTTTTAAAAAAATGAAAATCAAACAAGGGCATAATATTACCTTAGCCCCCGTTTGGCTTACATTAAATTTTTCATTCTCATTCTTCTACTCATTTTCAACCACACATTGCTAATAAAATAATATTTTCCATTACATCAATAACATTTCATTCTTTTTCAACCACACATTCTCCATCAATTTACTATTCCAAAATACATTCTTCCAAAATAATATCTATCAAACACACTCTAAATCCAATGGTCCCCATTCACGCACCTAC
>CAIGRL010031133.1:0-11434 GCA_903798325.1 Fraxinus xanthoxyloides
TTGCCAATCAAACGGACCCTTAGGCATTTATGGTATCCGTTTTTTCCAATATTATTTTTTCAAAATCATTTCAAATAACATATTTATAAAACTCACAACTTTTTCTAACTCTTTAATTATTTTTTCCTTTAGCCATTATTTTATGGAGGTTAAAATTAGATTTTTAGCAATTTTTGATAAAAAAAAAAATGATGAAATCCGTGGTTGAAAAATTGTGAATCCCATTAAATAATGATTAAAATTAATTGTTGAGTTTGATTAAAATTAAAATCTAAATTTTAATTTCTACTAGACATGGACTAAAACAATTATTTTTCACTTGAAAAATACGTGTCAAACAAGTTTGAATTGTTTAGCTAGTTAAAAAAAAAAGGAATAATGTTACTTGCATGTAAAGAGTTATAAAAAGTTTTACAGATGAATGAAGAGTGTGTTTGATTGACATGAAAAATATATCCTAAAAAAATATTTTCCTTATTTGGAAGAAAACAAAAACCTACCCCCAAAGAAAATGTTTTTCTTAAAAACAAGAAAAAATTAGGCATATTTGTAAAAGTTGGAAAATATAGCAATCAAACACTTCGAAGTAGGAATTTAAGTAAAAAATGACATTTTTCATGAAAAATAAATGCAATCAAACATATCCGAAGTGTCAAGAAGATAGTGAAGATTTTTTTATCAAATCATACTTACCATATCACGTGTATGTACACTAACTTGTAAGTGAAGATTTACATGTAGCACAATTGTAAAAAGTAGTGAAAATTACATAAATTCAGGTGATAAATCTAGGAAATTACACTGCTCCCTCCCCTCCATCTCTCACTTCTTGTCTTTCTCCATCTGTGAATGGCGACATTGCCATTCACCTCTCTCTCTCTCTCACCTCTCGTCTTCTTCCAAAACCTCTCGTCTCACTGTCCTCTGTCTCTCCCCCATCACCAACCCACTTTTCTCTCGAAACACACACAATCGCAGCGTCGTAGGCCAAACGCAGCCCGAATCGTCACGATTTGCTACTTTGAAATGACTTGTGTTCAATGCAGCACGAAGAAGTAACAATATTTGCGAAGCAGATCCACCCACTCTGGCAACTCTTCACAGGCGAAGCATCGGACTAGATCTGGGTGGTGTTTTATATGGTGGTGATGGTGGTGTCTTAGGTGGTGACGATTTTGTGGTGGTGGATAGGTGGTTAGAGTGGCGTGATGTCTCTCAGTTGGTGCAATTTCGCGGCGACGGCGGCAGCGATGTGATGTGGTGGTGATGTCTATAGTAGTGTTTTCATCGACGGGGTGGAGGTGGTGGCAAGTTTGGGGTGGTTATGGTGTGGTGTGATGATGCTTGTATTGTTGGCGACGACAGAGATAGTGGTAGAACTAATGGTAGCAATAGGAATGGAGGTGGTGGCGAGTTTGAGATTTTTTTTTTTTTTTTTAATTTGGTGGTGACAGTTTTGTTGGTGGTGGCGCTATTGTGGCGGCGGCGATTATGGTGGTTTGGAGACAGTGGTGGTGGTTCTGGCGACACGGTGATGGTGGTGATGCCGGAGGTCGCAAATGTTGATGTTGATTATCAATTATTTGGTTAATTGTGATCATTAAATTAGTTAATCTGAGACCAATAAATAATATATGACCAATGAAAAAGATAATTTGTGACCATGAAATTACGTGTGATCTAAAAAATTTGATAATTTGTTACTGACTAATAAATTGTGATACATAATATTTGTAATTTGTGACTTGTTAATTTTTTTATTTGTGACCTATGAAAATTTTAATCCGTGATCGTAAAAAAACATGCGACTTATAATTTTTCTGATTTGTGATCGAAAAATAATGAACCAATTAATTTAATAAAATGCAATTAATAAATAAGTTGTGACCTATAAATATGTATACACGATCATGAATTGTATAATTGTGGTTTTAATATATTTAATTAATTAACAAATACCTAATTTTTGTAAATTTTAAACTTAAAACTTGAACATTGATTAGTTAATACCTGATTTATGATTTTTTCCCAAAAAAAAATATGCTTTGTTGAACAAGGGCTTTCCATTGAAATTCACTGCAAAAGCCCATTTTTGCCCAAATGAGAAAAGTTCAAGGCCCAATCTTCTTCTGTCAAACCCTCGGCCTATTTATGTTCGCCGCCTGCACATCACTTCTCCCCCTCTCTGTCGCCCACTTGTGAACTCTTCTCTTGAACCAATTCTTCACCGTTTTCGGAGCGACCCGACCCGAGTGTTAAAACTCTTCAATCATGTTGGTCTACCAAGATTTGCTCTCAGGTAATTATTTTATGGTGTTTGTTTTTCTCTATTTTTTAAAAATTATGTGTGCTGCAGATCAGCCTGTGGATTTATGTTTGTTATGAATTGAGCGTGGGATGATTGTAATTCTTGAATTATTCAGTGTCAATTAGTTGATTAGGTGTTCTAGATCTAATGATTTTAGCCGGTAATTTTTAAGGGATTTCGTTATAAAGATCAATTTTTTTAAAAACTTTTTATAGGTATTTAGGCTATAGAAAAAAAGTATTTATTGGGGCTTTAAGGGTGATATTTTTTCCTGGATTTACCCAGTTTTTGTTATTTCTCGTTTCTTGTAATTGCTGATTATTTCGCGGAGTAATGTTATAACTGAAACATTTGTTAGATATTCTGTTCTGCTTTTCTGATTTGTATGATGGATTTCTACTCGAATTATTGAATTTTGCTATTATTATTTTCTACATGAGTTTTGTGCCACAGAGATCAAATCTTTTGCTTGTTTGTAGCATTTTCTCTTTATTGATTCAAATCATCTGGTAGTTTCAAATTGCCTTTTTCTTAAAGGATACAAGTTTCTTGAATGGTTTAATTATTTAACAATAAAAGTCTTTTGTTGCCGGTTTAGTGGATTATTTCAGTATCAAACTTACCATTTATTTATAAAAACCTCATTTATGAAGTGAAGCAAGTTGATCTATGAAAGACTATTTGTAAAAGGATCATGTTATTTTACACTATCTGATCATATATTCTGTTGTTTTCGAATTGTGATTGTAATGAAAACGAGCAATTATTAAGATAAGTTTGGATCTTTTGGCTACCTATGATAAATTTTGTTGAATATTCGGTGATAGTACATGTAGAAATAGTTACAGATTAGAATTGTTATTCTGACCAGTAAATGTTTTCACCATAGCTAACATTTTTATTAACATCTTTCAGGTGATGAGCTTCTCTCTGACTCTTTTCCATACAAGGAAATAGAAAATGGAGGTCTTTGGGAGGTTGAGGGAAAGGTAAAGATCTTTTTTGTATTTCATTAGATGTAGATATTCAATTCTGTAATATTTTTATTGACTTGGTATACATTTTTTTTCTGGTGGTTCTCAGTGGGTTGTCCAGGGAGCAGTTGATGTAGACATTGGTGCCAACCCTTCTGCTGAAGGTGCTGATGAGGATGAGGGTGTTGATGATGCTGCTGTCAAGGTGGTTGACATTGTCGACACATTCAGGCTCCAGGTTAGTTTTATGCATAATAAAATTATGTATTATTTGTCTGAATCGTATTTTCTGTATTTAATGCCATTAACTTGGATAAAATACAGGAGCAACCCCCTTTTGACAAGAAGCAATT
This sequence comes from Fraxinus xanthoxyloides, assembly GCA_903798325.1. NCBI lineage: Eukaryota > Viridiplantae > Streptophyta > Magnoliopsida > Lamiales > Oleaceae > Fraxinus > Fraxinus xanthoxyloides. The sequence continues at coordinate 3,636 of CAIGRL010031133.1, forward strand.
TGTTGCATACATCAAGAAGTACATCAAGCTGTTGACACCCAAGCTTGACGAGGAGAAGCAACAGGAGTTCAAGAAGAGCATTGAAGGGGCGACTAAGTTTCTGCTCTCAAAGCTCAGTGACCTCCAATTGTAAGTTTAACATAACATTCTTTAACATGTTTGGTATGGAGAACTGTATGTCACTGGAAATTATTGAGTAGAGGATGACAAAATCATGGTTCATTATACTGATAGTGAGTAGCTTTTGCTTATTGTAGAAGTGGTTCAGGCTTAAGGAGCCATTCAAACTTTCCCTGAATGACCACTTAATTCGTACTGTTAAGAAAGTGTGTTGATTCATTTGACTGATGGAGGTTTGTCTTCTTCTTGTTCTAGTTTTGTGGGAGAGAGCATGCATGATGACAGCACCATGGTGTTTGCATATTACAAGGAAGGTGCCACTGATCCAACTTTCTTGTACTTCGGCCATGGTTTGAAGGAGGTTAAATGTTAAAAAATGAAACTGTGATCACTGTGCTTGGTACTTGTTGTACCTCTACTTTTTCAATATTGTTGGTGGTTTGGTTTGATATTTGTACTATTGCTGCTACTAACTCTTGCTTATTGTTATGTTGGAACATAATTTAGATTGCTTGATAATTAATAACAGTTTTGATCGAAGTGATCAATATTTGGATACTCGCGCTTTTCGGTTTTTTAGCACTCGATCTACTTTTCTCGAAAGAATTCTTTTCTAATTTTTGTAGGGATCTTTTCTCTCTTAATGGAATAAAAGCTGGTCCCGAAGCTTTTAGGCTTTAGCAACTTGCTTATGTTTGTTTACAGACCTAAGGTTCATTTGACTTTATTCAATTGGACAGTTAAATGAAAAAAAAAGGGATTTTTCATTCCTTATTTGTTGACAACAAAGTAGGCATAATCCAAGAATTTTTAGTATCTGGAAGTCTCCCCACTGCACTTTGTTTAGTGGGGATTTAAATCATAATTTTAGTATTTATTGAAAAAAAAACTGATTAAATATTTGATTGAAAAATTGTGGATCCCATTAAATATGTGGTTGAAAATAGTTGTTGACTTAATTTTAAATTAAAGCTTAGATTTTACTCCCCACTACGTGTGCTAGATGTAAATAATAAAGTCTCTTAGAAAGGAACTTGTGCTCGAACAATTTCTTAGTCTAAAATCAGATTTTTTTTCAAATTTTGATAGAAATTGATGAAATGTGTGATCGAAAAGTTGTGGAATTTATAAGATCCGTGATTATAATTAATTATTAACTTAAATTAAAATTTCTACGAAACAGGAGCTAATAAAATGGGTGGTTTGTATTTTACATTCCTTTTGAAGAAGATGAAGACAGTGCCGTTTCCTTATAAGCAAATATCATTTATTCCTTATTCGAGTTATTATTAATAGTCTTTTTGATGAGCAAATTTGATTGATTTGGTCCTTAATACATTAATGGGCATATGATTCATGGTTAATTGGGAGAGTATCAATGGTCTCTGCAAGGTTAGAATAATGTTAATGATGATAAAATAATAGTGATGCGACAGTCTATGTGAAATAATGAAGTTGAGTAGTTTAATTTTTACGAGATATGGGGAAGAGGAGAGAGAGAATTATGAGGTGAATTATTACATCACTGATGTTCCATCATCATGATAATAAATAGTAGTATTTGCAAGGTTATGGTCCGCAATATGTAGAAGCTACGAAGGCTTTTTCAAATTAATGTTGAAACTACTGGTTCTGAGCCTTATACTCCGATTGCCCAAAGTTCAGCTGCATTTTCTGCATCAAATGGTTTCTATTCTCTTGAATTTAGAGGGGATGATTCGAAGCTTTTATCTGATGTGCGATACACATATTTTGGTCCTGGAGAAATTTTATTTTACTGGCTGCAAATAGCAAGGCATTCTCGTCTATAAATTATAATGAATGGTTTCATTTTATTTTTTTCCAGCGTGTCATTTCAGAGCAAATACCAAGATGAAATGCTTAATTTTCTTATAAATATGACAAAAAATTAATTGAGACCTAAATACTGGGATTAGGTTGAGAACTTAGGATCCCAATTTTTGTCCCTGTCCAAACATGTCCAAATCTTGGGCCCACATGAGTAAAAAAAATAAAAATAAAATAAAAATCACTTTACTACGCGTAATCACCTCATAACTAATTACAAATGATTATTCGCTGTCTGAAAACCAATTCTTATTCACTTTCTCTCCCTTTCCCCCCTTTAATCTTCTACTCTCAATCTCACTATTCAAATGACCCATTTCATTTTTAGTAATCAACTTCAAAATCCCCCCTTCTTTGTCGATCCTATTTTCGCTTCAAGAACTCTTTTTTTCTGAACCCATTTTAGTCCCGATTGAGCATCATGCTGGATCGATTCTTGAGCCCCCGCCGTAGGAGGCAAATCCAGAGGCTTATGCGAAATGGGAAGCTGACGCTGTTTTGTCTTTTGCTTACGGTAATCGTTTTGCGAGGAAATCTGGGCGCTGGAAAATTTGGTACGCCGGAGAAGGACCTGGATGAGATCCGAGAAACGTTTTCATATATTCGTAGGCGGGCCGAGCCACGCCGTGTGCTGGAGGAAGCAAAGGCTGCCCAAAGACAGCAAAAATCGAGTTCATCGACTGATGCTTCGGAAAATGGTAGTAATAATTATGCAGAATTTGATATAGGGAAGATATTGAAGGATGAAGATGATGGAACCGAAGAATTTAAGAGGGATCCTTCCCTGCCTTATAGTCTTGGGCCAAAAATATCAGATTGGGATAAGCGAAGAGCTGAATGGCTTAAAAGGAACCCCAATTTTCCGAATTTTATTGCCCCTAAAAAGCCTAGAGTTTTGTTGGTTACCGGGTCATCCCCGAAGCCTTGTGAGAATCCGGTTGGTGATCATTACTTGTTGAAATCTATAAAGAATAAGATCGATTACTGTAGGCTCCATGGGATTGAGGTTTTTTACAATATGGTTTTGCTTGATGCTGAAATGGCTGGGTTTTGGGCGAAATTGCCTTTAATTAGGAAGATGTTATTATCTCATCCTGAAGTAGAATTTTTGTGGTGGATGGATAGTGATGCTATGTTTACTGATATGGCGTTTGAGGTGCCGTGGGAGAGGTATAAGGATCATAATTTTGTGATGCACGGGTGGAACGAGATGGTGTATGATCAGAAGAATTGGATTGGGTTGAACACTGGGAGCTTCTTGTTGAGGAACTGTCAATGGTCTTTAGATATTCTTGATACGTGGGCACCAATGGGGCCGAAAGGGAAGGTCAGGGAGGAAGCTGGGAAGCTTTTGACTCAGGAGCTTAAAGATCGTCCAGTCTTTGAAGCTGATGATCAGTCGGCTATGGTGTACATACTTGCAACACAAAATGATAAGTGGGGCGATAAGGTTTATCTTGAGAATGCATATTATTTGCATGGTTATTGGGGAATCCTAGTCGATAGGTACGAGGAGATGATAGAAAATTACCATCCGGGTCTTGGTGATCATCGTTGGCCACTCGTGACTCACTTTGTGGGTTGCAAACCCTGTGGGAAGTTTGGTGATTATCCCGTGGAGAGGTGCTTGAAGCAGATGGATCGTGCATTTAACTTTGGCGATAATCAGATTCTGCAGATGTACGGATTCACCCATAAAACACTTGCCAGTAGGAGAGTGAAGAGAACTCGGAATGAGATGAGTAATCCTCTTGATGTGAGAGACGAGCACGGTTTGCTCCACCCTGCATTCAAAGCTGTGAAGGTATCATCTTCTTGAGCACGCTTGAAAGGAATGAAAATTGAAAATAGTGATACTTTTTCACCTCAGACATTTTTTTGGGCTTTGAGTTGTAATACCTATAATTTATTATCCTGTTATTATTCTCATTGTCTTGGAGTCCTTGTATTCTATTCATTTATGGTTATTGTCCTGTGTCATAGTCTAAATTAAGTTAAAATTGCTATCTAAATTGAGTTGTAATTTGCTACTAGTTACCATATTTCTTTATGCTATATCCATTTCCTTGTCAATTATCTTGGAGTTACATATTTTTCAATGACAAAACACTCTATTTATTTATGCTTATAGTGTTTAGATACTGTAACATTGAATGAAGATCATAGTTGAGCTAGGACATTGATCTTCAGATTCGCATTTTGTAACTTATAACCAATTAGAGTTATCTATCACATCGGTTGCTCGTATAATGGTTGTGAATTTTAATTATCAATACGCTTTGTTTGAGTTCAGTTGGTTATTAACATTTTATTCTATCAGCATCTTAGCGGTGATGAACTGGGATAAGTGTAGTCATCATTGTTGTTAATACGATCAACGAGTCTTGGCTTTGAATGGCTTATCGTGTTTTCGTTGTTGGCTTGTTGCTATGATCAAATCCTGATGAAGTGTTGGCTTGAGAAACTTCACAGGGCTTATAGTTTTCAAGATCGGCCTGTCCCAAGTCATTAAGTACTGCACCGTCTTAAAGGATGGAGGTAAATTAGGTTTCATGTCTACCCCCTCAAAATCTGTATCGAGTAGTTACTGAAAGTAGTTATAGAAAAAGAAACTATGAATGCAATTAAGGCGTCTAGTGAACCAGGGTTGTGCTATGGGTACATAATTGTACCCATAGAGTTGTCCATAATGGACACCCAATGGCATTAGGCGCCCCACCGATAGGGGGGGCGCCGAGTAGCATTTTTCAGTGACCATGCATATAAAGTAATATCGAGCCGTTGAATGTTAGCGTTAAGAATTTCAATTTTTTGGGTGCTACTTTCTTCAACCACTAACTTTTGTATTGTAAGTAATATTCTATGTGATTGTAAATATACGGAACTGCCGATCACATCCTCTTGTTTTAATGGACTCTATATTTTTCTTTTCATTGACATGGGTAGATATTCTTTTCTGAAATTCCGTCCTTGTAAAACACGGCTAACATTGGTAGTTTGGTGGAAGAATCATGGTGTGCATCGTAACCAGTTCTTATGAGTCTAGTCTACATGTTAGAGGTGCACAACATAGCTATTTGAAGTTTCCTGCTGAAATACAAATTACAACCATGTTATGGCCTTCATTTATCATTTTCTTAACAATTGAGTTCATTTTCCTTTTATGGGTAAAAACATAGGAGACTTTAGGTAAGTATATATGGAATTCTATTTAAGATCGTAATTTTAAAAAGGCATTGACTACAGAATGTCTTGAATTCAAGTAAGCTATAAGTTTTTGCTTTGATCTGGGCAACTAAAACTTAATATGAAGTATTTACCCTTTTGAATCTGCTTTGGACGTACTGTCTCCATTGTGAATCAGATGAGCAGGTAAATCTATGGTGAAACTCTGTTGCACTAGGAATTTCTTGCAAGGTAGCTGTCAAAAAACAGGTCCATCCATATGAAGAAGATTACCTCAGGTAAATGTCAATCCCGGGCAGATAAAATTGGGGCCTTGTTTCCGAAATTTTGTTTATTATTTGCAATTATAAATTCGTATTTAGTTCTGAACTATCCACCTTTTCACAAACTGCAGGTATAGAAGTTCTATTATCCTCTCTGATGAATTTTCTATCAAATCGCATTCGTTTCTAAAGCCTAACTTACCAGGTGTATGATGTATTTTCTTGATTCTCCCGTGATTGCTACTGTAAAGTGAGTGCAGTGCAAGTGTTTCAAGCTCGAGTTCAGTATTTTCATCTATTAGAATTTCAATGTGACCTGAATTCTTGTTGAGTATTTGATTGGAAATAACGTTGGATGACTATTGAGAGTTGGTTGTAGATTTGAAGATGTCTTGAAGGGGTCAAAGATGAATTATGATCCTGATTCCCTTTTTTGGAAGCTTATGACTTCTATTTTATCCCAAATATTCAATTATTGGTTTTACATATTGTAATAGGTCTTCACCTTGTGTTAGATCCTTATTTGTATTCATTCTCCTAGTATGTTAGTGATTCTTGTATTATAAATATATGATGTATTACACATGTTTATTAGATCGATCCAGAGGATCTATAGAGAGATTCGCAGGATAAAGACATCAGATTGAAAGTTTTGTGGGATCCAGATTTGCATAGCATACTTGTAACTCCCTACTATTGGTTATAGTGAAATCTTCACCTCCGTCGGGGCATTTTTTTTTTCTTTTGGATTTGGGTTTCCACATTAAATCTTGTTTTCTTATGTGATTCTTTTCATCTTACCATATTTTCTTGGTTTTAGCATTTATAATAAGTGGTATAAGTTGTATCACCGGGCTATTGCAAACTGGCTTGATTACAACGAGCGGTATCAGAACAATTCAGTATCTTCTTCGTTTTCTATAACAATTGGTAACAAGGTGGAGGTTTGATCCAATTTTTTGGTAATTTGGTGTTTGATTGGATAAAACAAGTCTAGGGAGGCTAGGTTTGATAGACCTAATTGATAAGGATCAAATTTCATCATTTATTGAAAGTTTGAATGAGAAAATGACTTTGGGGGTGAAGGAAAACAAATTGGAAGAAAAACTTCCCGAGAGTGAGCGCCCCAACGCCAAGACGGGGAAAAGGAAGTTGCACTTGGGAGCATCGGCACCAAGGGCATGGCGCCCTAGCGTCTACTGGATGGATTTTTTCGGGTCTTATGAATTTTTGATTTCTTCATCATCTAGAACTCCAAAAGAAGGCTCTTATATGTATTTCTCATGGTTTAATCAATACATTCAACATCTAGAGAGCATAGATTTCAATTGAAAATATTGTAATCTTGATATTATTAACTTCATTAGTATTGATTTTATTGAATTTATCCTCTTCTGCATGTGGGTCTTTTTCGTGTCCTGAATTTCTACATAAATCTCGATATTTTTGTCTTTTGTTTGTTTATTTCATTATTGTCGATACTTTGCGTTCAATTTAGAGCAACATACGTTGGCATTTTTGGTCTTCTTTCCAAATTTTACGACGCTGGATGCTTAGAACCGGTTATAACTTTGGAAGGGAAAAACAGGCATATGTGTAAAAAATGGAAAAAAAAAAATAAAAAAAGCGAAGACCCAGCTGGAAAGCTATGCTTTAACCTAGGCTTCTGTGCCAGAGTGACCAATTGAAGCTAGTTTAAATCATAAAGTTAATTTTGTGTAACCCCAAGTAGCAGGAATTCTACATATACTTGTATCCTATGGAGTGCAGGTCAAAAATGCTGATAGGAATTCTATTGGTCTGCGTTGTAACATCTAGAGTTTTCGATTGGGTCTGATATAGTATAATTCAATAAACATGATGCGTTTCATTTGGCTCAAAGATTAGGCCGTATAATGAATTAATTGTAGTTGTGCTAAATAAGTTTATTTTAAGGATCTATGATAGTAACCGCATCTTGGTCATGTTAGAGAATATTTTTGAATTTATAGAGTAATTTTTTATATATACTTCAACGTTTGTTTTATTTATTTGCTCTTTATTTTACTTTTCTAACAATCATTTACTGTTTCCCCCCATTGGAACTTGTAATTTTATTAAATGGTGCTTATCATTAATGATACTGAATAACATTACTCATTTAGCCATTATTTGATAGTCATTAAATTAGAAAAAAAAAGAAACTATATTTTAAATAGTGATTTTTAGGAGAATGTGTAGTTAAAAAATATGGAAATTTTTTGAATTTATATACAGAATATTTTATTGTGTGAATGTGTGGTTGAAAATGAATATGTAGAAAAAAGAGTTTGAAAATAATATTTGTCAAATATGGGATAAAATGGAGCCCAGCAGGGGCATAATCATTTTGTACTAGGTAAA
>CAIGRL010031180.1:0-14752 GCA_903798325.1 Fraxinus xanthoxyloides
TAACCCCCAAACCAAAACTCAATCAACATCGAAGGTCCCACCATGAACATGAAGCTTTAATTTCTGGAGAATCACACATGGAGAGAGCACATCGAGGTAAATTCCAAACTGTTTTGTTGTTTCAAAGAATTTCACAGTATTGTTGTCGGGAGGTGGATTTCAATGAATGGGTTTCACGGTAATCTAAAGACACATGCTAAGATTTAAGGTTATTTAATTGTTTCAAAGTATGCATTAGTTTACAGATTATGATTCAGCAAATTACAATCAAAGCTTGAAGTTTCTTATAAATCCTTAAGTTGCCCATTTCAGTTGTTTCATCAATACAAAACATGTACATGTTTAGAATCATATTTTTGTAAAGTGACCAGATGTGTTCATATTTCACTACATGTTTAGAAGTACATTTATTTTTGCAAGGTGGCCACCAAAAGAGTTCATATTTCATATTTTTTGGCCAGTCCTGAATTTCCTTTTTTTTGACAGATCCAAACTTCAATGATTCAGACAATGACGTATCATCTGGTGAAGATGATATGCTCTTCGAAAAATGTGACATTAGTGGTGACTGAACAAATCGAACTTCAAGAAATGGATGATGAATTTAAACCTATATTTGCTGTTGGAAATTGGTTTAGAAGATTGAAAATTTGGTTAAGTGTTAAAATCAAAAACTTGGAAAAATGATTTTCGTTTCAACTTCGGCTAAATATTCGAACTTGATCCGATAGTCAAATTACAAATGTAAATAGATTAAGTTGTTCTACTCGTCGAGTAAATCGTCTTGGTATATTTGAAATCTCAAAATCAATTATGGATGAATGAGAAATTGCAGTCCAAAGTTGGGAAGAAAAATAGAGAAAGCTGTCTGAAAAATTGACTAAAGTTGTTGCTAGCTTATGGTGGACTGTCGCTCAAGCAACANGGTGAATTTACCTTTTCATTTTATTTTGCTAAATTAAATGACTACTTTTCTGGATTAAAAAAAAAATTGTTGGAAATTGGTTTACAAGATTGAAAATTTGGTTAAGTGTTAAAATCAAAAACTTGGAAAAATGATTTTCGTTTCAACTTCGGCTAAATATTCGAACTTGATCCGATAGTCAAATTACAAATGTAAATAGATTAAGTTGTTCTACTCGTCGAGTAAATCGTCTTGGTATATTTGAAATCTCAAAATCAATTATGGATGAATGAGAAATTGCAGTCCAAAGTTGGGAAGAAAAATAGAGAAAGCTGTCTGAAAAATTGACTAAAGTTGTTGCTAGCTTATGGTGGACTGTCGCTCAAGCAACAGACGAGCGATAAGCTAGAGAAAAAGTCTCTATTTTTATCGTTCGAGCGAGGCCATGACGACATGCTAGCGACAAGTGAATGGTGTGACCTTTGGCAAGTGTTGCAGAACTTGGGGCGTGGCATTTTATTCACAACCCCTCATCCTCTATATATAAGACCCCTTAGACGTCCCTTTTGAATACCATATCATTTTTTGCTTTGAGCATTGCATTAAATCTCTTGCAAATCATTTTCAAAACACTCCAAAATCATTTTTTTCTTTGTAGAGAAAAACTCCGTCAAAAGTTCGCCGTAACTTGTGGTTTGAAGTGCTTCTATTACAAGTTGAATCCGTTGTATTTTGGGAGACAAGTGCTATGAATCGTGAGCATCGTTGCGGGGCAATTTTGTCTTAAGGAAAGAGTGAAAATCACTTGCCTCGGATTGATCTTCTTCTTCTTCTCTTCTTGTTTTAATCTTTGATTTCGTTTGTAGTTTTTCATACTGTATTTCTACCTATATTTCTATTGTTTAATCACGCTCCTGTGGATAAAATTTTGCCTTTTGTTTGTTTGTTTGATTTACAACAACCCCTTCATCCGCATATATATTTAACCTGCGTCACCAACATTTGCCTCAAGAGTCTTCCAGATCAAGAGCAGATGCTAGGAGGCTTGCTGGGACATGAGCAATTTGGAACATTATGTGAAATTTTTTGAAGTCAGTTTGATTTTTTTTTCTTTTTGAATTTAGCCTGAAAATTAAATTGTAATGACACTGGTATTATGCTGTTACTAAAGTCAGAAGCATGGTATTTTTTAGGCCTTTTTGACGTTGAAAAGTAAGTAACGTATCTGAGATTTTTGATGAATTAAGTCGGTCTGAAGCATTAACACATAGCGGTGGTTTTATCTTTTGAACTTGTGGTGATTGGTGTTGGCTTATAAATATCATTTCTTGTTGATTTTGTGTTGGTCTGATGAAGTGTTGTGCTATAATAATTTTGTTGGCAGGACATGTTTGTGATGTAATACAATACATTTGAGTGGAGCGTGTTCCATTTGCTATCAAATTTGTCTATGATTTCTCATTCACAAACTTTGCAGTAACATGAACCAAATTGTGTGCAAGATACATAAAATGTCGAAATGTTTTCATCAATAAAACACATAAAAACAATTCACAAGGAAAGGTCTAGTTCTTATTACATAAACATGAAATTTAAAGCTATTTTTTCTTGTCAAGTACACAAGTTCTATACATTCACTAATTTTCCATTTGCCAAGAGCTAACTATCTTTGATATGCATATCTCGCCATTCTCTATCTTTAGGGGACTTAAAGTCTCTTGAGATTAATTGCCCTTTAACTCGCATCTTTGCTTCAAGCTTGGGAAATGTTACAAGTTTTTATCTGGATGCTATTTTCAACTCATGTTTGATCCGGATTAAAATCTAATTTTAATTCAAGTTAAAGTCAAACAATCAATATTAACCACATCTTTCATAGGTTCCACAACTTTTCAACCACATATTTCAGAAACTTTTATCACAATCTACTAAAAATCTAATTTTGATCGCTACCAAACACCCTCTCAAACTCCTACTGTTCCAAGTGCAGATTAATTATATAAGGAGTAAACGTAGCAACCATAAAAATACTTGGTACCGAGCACAGGTTCTATGTTGGGAATTTCCACTTTAACAACCTCGTGATCTTCCATATTATTTTGAAGTCATTCTCCTCTGTACTTACAAACCACAACAAATTCTTAAGAACATCTTATGAGGCATATGTCAACATTTGATATGAAATTAGAAGAGTCTTCATAAGCAGATGACAAAGACGGTATATTCTTGCACATTTGAAGTTGTAATCACATCAAAAAGGTATCATAGGAGCTATGTAAACAAACCTGACCAACCATCGCTTAGATACATAAACACCTTGTTGGGAGGAGTTCACAAGATTTGCTCACAAATTCAATTATATATATATGTCAATAAAAAATTGCATTTAATATTAACTACAAATGTACAGGAGTAATGACACAAAACTAAGAAATGAACTTATCTTTATTATTCGAACGAATGAACAATAATACCCACATGCTATACTTCACAATCCGGTTAGTACTTCAATCTCAAGAATAACCACAGTTGAACCTTGAATCAGACTAAAAGAAAGATTACAAACGGGGATGACACTCAGACAAGCCCAATATATTTCACAATAAGATCTCTCCTTTGCTAACTACACGATTCACTCAAGAATCAACACCCAATACAAGTAAATCACTCAAGATTACAGGCTATTGAGAGAAAAACATAAATCAAATGAGATTATTTGATTTCTACAGCAAAGAAGAAAATCTTGAAACGGTGCAGAGAGAGCACAAGAAAATGAGAAGAATCTAGAAGTAAAAAGTGAGTCTCTCGAGCCCTAGACGCCCTTTTAAATGGGTCACTCAACAGTCGACAATCTAACGACGTTGGAGGTGACACGTGGTGACTTCGTTGGCGTTCATTTCATCAGGTAAGTGAGAAACATGGTTTCAAGCCTTCAAGCAAATCATGTTTTCTTGCATTAATCAAAACAACATATTTTTAGTTAGCTGAACCTCCATTGATTTTCAGCTGAGCCAACTCAATAAACTCAATGGGCTTAGCATCATTGTGCCACAAATTTCCCTTCACACCTTTATCATGAGCCAAGTTATCCCAAACTGTGCTTTCATACCTTTGAAAAAGTAAAAATTCATCGATACCTTTATAGCATATTGAGGAAATTGCAACAAATATGATTTACAACCTGTTTGGGAGCCATTAATTCCATGTTTTAATGAAAATATAAACGTTGCAACAGTAAGGTGAACAGTGATTCAGCCACAATATTTAAAAAATGAATGACAACCGTCTTTTTTTAGTTTGAAATGTCAAAATTGCCCAATTTATGAAAATTGAATGTAATAAGTTAGAGGCATTATGTTCTTTTCACCAAAATTTTTAATTGATACAGATAACACAGTCAAATATGGCTGTCAAAGTGGGGCCAGCTCACTGTATAACGGTCGAATTATTAATTTTTATTTTCAAAGAATGACGTCACTTATTGATATAAACTCCGAAAATGATTAAATCATACCAAAAAAACAGAACCAAATCAATAAAATCTTTTCAATCTACCACATAAAAAGTAAAAGATTGCACTTTTTTTTTTTTTGATCGGTAAGATTGCACTTTTTAATACACATATATGGTATAAAAGAGACAAGATTTCAATTTTCCGCCAAGATAATGGTTCAGTCCCTGAATTATGATGCAGAAGAAATTGCATGATTGCTTTAGTCATTAGACCTTGATTTCTCGATCTTCCATACAATAGTTATAACATCATTATCATACACATCAAAATGCATTTTAAACATCACAAAATGTACAATAGAATGCAATACCTTCCATTTGTACGTAGAGAATGCGATACCTTGTAAATTACAAACAAGTTGTATAAACATCTAGCTAATTCCAACAACAACTTCCAAACTAAGAACAAAGGGAGGAATTGGAACCATAAACAGAGAAATTGGAAAAGATGGAACAAATTGGAGCCATTAACAACATTGGTTGCACTTCAATATTACTCAGAAACATGAACAACTAAACTGGAACAACAAACGAATTACTTGCGACAAAAACCAAGTGATATTGAAAAAAAAAATTTATTTATTTGGGAATTACTTCTCTGAGTTCTCTCCATGTTAACAATTTCATCTATCACGATATGCAAACTATCGATTTTGGATCAACTTCGATTTGCGGGTTAGATTTGAGAATTTCAAATTTGAGAGCTTGGGATGGAGGTCACACTTATGAAAATAAGGTTTTAATCTCACACTTCAAAATGGTTTAAGTAGTGTTTGGGCTATAGAGAAAATTATGTGGCATTTTCTTTGAGTTGGACTGAGTTAACTTGTCAAATGTGCAATCCGTTATTCGTGATGTTAATTAACAGAAGTTAGTGGTGAGGAATCGAGTGCAACTTTACAAAGTTACGGAGCGTAAATCAAACTACATTTATTAAAATGTGAAGACGTGAAGTGATGCAAAATTTAGGTCCAGTTTGATATGGATTAAAATAAAATTTAAATTTAAATTAAAGTCAAATAATTAATATTAATCATATTTTTTTATGAATATCACAAATTTTCAACCACACATTTTAAAATTTTTCATCACAATCTATTAAAAATCAAATTTTAATCCTGCAGCGTAACCTTCCACTTCCACTCCGAGCCCTGTGATATTTCTCTCTCAGAATCTGTCTCTCCAATAGCCCCCACACACATACATCGCCTGCGGTGACTGAATCAAGCGACGTCGTTTTCCGACGGTTGTACGTGAACAGAAATTAAGAGCCAGAAGATGAAGATTTTCGTGAAAACCCTAAAAGGCACGCACTTCGAGATCGAAGTGAAACCCGAAGACACCGTACAGCCACTTCTCTCTCTTTCACGCTCTCTCTATGCACATATATCTTATATTATGTGATAAAGTGTGTGAGAATATGTTGAGCTGAATTATTTCTTAAATTTCGAGTGATTAGAGCATAATTAGGGTTTTGGCATTGTTATCGTTTTTCGGATTCTAGGTTTTCTAATGTCATTTCCGGTTTTGTTTCTGTAATTATCACTGTTTTAGTCTTGAAATTCGATTCTGTTTCTTCTTCCCTAATGGCCTATTGCGTTGAATTTTTCAGTGTCAGTATTGATTTTCAATTTATGGTGGTGTTATCACGTGCTATTTCTAGCGGAACAGTCCATCAAACTATGTTTATTCTTTTGATACTGCTGACAGTCAGTTAAATTTCGTGTTTAGGAGTGAAATCAAAATTTTAGTTTTTTATGTTAATTGAAGTCAGAGTGGAAGGAAGCGAAGTGGAGAGAAAGAAAAAGAACCGGTGGTAATTGTCATTTATACTTTAACATAATTGCCCGGCAAAAAGTGTTACTGATACAGATCCCACTGCTCTCAGTCCAGAAACAGGAAAGCAGGAACAAGCATTTCTTTGGTAGGACTGGGTTTAAATTGTTCATTCTTCTTAATCCATATGTACCATCGATATAATCTATCGATTACAATCATCTTTAACTTTATTCAAGTTCATAAAGGGAGCTGCTTTGCAGGAACAAGCATTTCTTTGTTAGGACAGAATTTTTTAACAGAAATCTATCTACTTTTACTGCAGACAAGTGTAATAATTGAGTAAGAGGCTGAATCAACATTTCTGTGCTGGTGAACATCTGCTCCACTACATCTCATTTAACTAATACTCATCATGCTATATTATTTGATCTGCTACACACAGTTTTGAGAATATGTTCATTTTATTCTTTATATTTTGCATTTTATGTAATTTTTCCTTAATTCTGAGCTCCTTTTACTTTAAATGATAGTTGAGGGTCAAGTATTTGCAATGGGAATAGTGACTCACAGCCTGCCACAGCCTCACAAACTTGTGTTCAACTGATTGGTTATCTGTTAATTTGATCTATTCTTGGTGGTTCAATAGGTGGCAGATGTGAAGAAGAATATAGAAACATGTCAGGGTTCAGATGTCTATCCTGCTACTCAGCAGATGCTTATTCATCAGGGGAAAGTTCTTAAAGATGAGACCACGCTGGAGGAGAACAAAGTTGCTGAAAAAAGTTTTATCGTCATTATGTTGAGCAAGGTACCTATTGCCAAATTATTGGGGCTGTGTCTGCATTTCACTTAGCTTTATTAAATATAAAGAAAAAAAGAATCAATTGCATTTCTGTAGTCACAGCATTGAATTCGGCTACCTATTATGTTTGCACCGTTCAACTATTGCAGAACAAGGCTTCATCAAGTGCAGCTTCAACTGCATCTACTGCTCCTTCGAGTACCGTGAGTGCATCTGACTCAATGATGAATGCTATTTTGGTAGTATGGTGTTAGCATGTCTTTCAGCTCCTGTTTGAACCCCATTCTTTACAAAGTCATTTTTCCCAAATTCATTTTCAATTACACATTCTCCCAATAAAATAAATTTACATGTAAATCCAAAATTTTTCCCTACTTTTAACCACATATTCTTAAAAAAAAAATCAATATTACAAAATCTAGCCCCTGTCTGACCCTCGTTATCTAAAAACTCATTTTTCCTCATACTCATTTTCAACCACGAATTCTTTCAATAAAATAATTTACACATTAATCCAAAATGATTTCCTACTTTTAAACACACAATCTCCAATAACTCGCTATTACATAACTCATTTTTTGTTAAAATGGGGCTCAAATTATTTCAAAATTTAAATTTTATTTTATTTGTATCATTAGTTCGGGAAATGGATGGATATAGATTAAGTAAATATTATATGCAGACAATCACATGCTCTTTAGCAATCTTAGTGTCTTTTGCTTTTAGTTTGTTAATTATAATGTTCATCTTTACACTCATTCAACCATGCATGCAATTGCTGATCTAGAGGGGGCCAAGCTAGGAGCATCTGCCCCAAAATTTGCAGATTTTTATATTCATATCCTTGTTGACTTTGAATTTAGTACAAACCCCCTCCCGCTGACGTCTTCCTAGCCTACTTTCCTCTGACAAGAACAGAAATCCCATCAAAAGTTGTATTAAAATTGGTAAATAGCTGCCCCACCATGGGAATAAAGGGTTACCCAAGATATTTTGATGCGCTATGTTTAAATAGTATATACTTAATTAAATGATTGATTTTTTTCTGGTAACGTTTTCAAAGTTACATGTATTTGCATGTTATTGAGTTTATGAAGTGAACCTAATTTTGGATGCATTTCTTTATGATAGATTTATTCTATGTTGGCTGTAATTTGTTATAGTGACTTTGTACACTCGTATTTACTGTTGTTGCTAACATTTAAAATATAGTTATGTCACCTTGGGAACTCAGAAATAAAACATGATTAGGAGTGAGTTCTGTCTGCTTTGTCTTTCTGCTTGCGTTAAGCACTGGGATATTACTGAAGCCCTTGGAGGACTCGCAAAACTCATTTCATTTATGTCCTCAAAATGCTTCCTGTACAAATATAGATGGATAAAGGCTTGCATTTCTTTATGCACCAT
This sequence comes from Fraxinus xanthoxyloides, assembly GCA_903798325.1. Lineage (NCBI taxonomy): Eukaryota > Viridiplantae > Streptophyta > Magnoliopsida > Lamiales > Oleaceae > Fraxinus > Fraxinus xanthoxyloides. Next base: position 8,406 of record CAIGRL010031180.1, read on the forward strand.
TACCACTAAAGGAGAAGCTGTTGTACATTTATATGCTTATATGAAGTTTGGCTTGCATGCCATTTGATTAGTGGGGATGATTGATAATTTTTTTCGTCTATTCAGACCCAACCTGCATATAATACAGCCCTGCCCACGCAGCCTGTAACGGCACCTCAGCTTCCTGCATCAACAGTGGTCCCGTGAGTTCCAACTCTGTGCTATAGTTTTGAGCTATGCAGGTGAAGAGATTCTTTGCTGATTTTAGTTTGACCTTTTCCGTTTCTATTGGATACAGTCCACAATCTGCTCCAGCTCCAGCTCCAGCTCCAGCACCTGCTCCTGCTCCTGCTCCTGCTTCTGTTTCGTGAGTACATGTGTTCTTGAAGATATCATTTAGAATGTTCTTGAACAATTAAGTATTGATTTGTTTATTTTTGTTTGAAACAGTTCAGTTACAGATGTCTACGGTCAAGCAGCATCAAATCTTGTTGCTGGAAGTAACTTGGAGACTACTGTTCAAGAAATTCTTGATATGGGTGGAGGAAGTTGGGATAGAGAGACAGTTGTTCGTGCTCTACGTGCTGCATATAACAATCCAGAGAGGGCTGTTGAGTACCTGTATTCTGTGAGTCTTCTTTCAAGGGTTCTTCATCTTACCCATATTTTACCTTTTTCGTGATCACACTTTCCTTTTGCCAAAATGAAAAATTTGACTGCATGAACCGCATAGACAAATTCTTGTACTCTGGTTTTTTGCATTTTTGTGTTGAGATCTGGAATTTCTATTCTTGTTTACTTTTAATTCCATCTTTTGTAACCTAGGGGAAGAGTTCTATTTCAGGGTATTCCTGACCAAGCAGAAGTTCCTCCTGCGGACCAACCTCCAGCAGCTCAACCTCCTGCAAGTGGGCAGCCTGTGAATTCTTTGACTCAGGCTACACAGCCAGCAGTACCATCCACTGGGCCCAATGCTAATCCTTTAGACCTTTTTCCACAGGTTGGAAATGTTCCTTAATATAATTTTATCTTTCATGAAAGAATAAAAGAAATTACTTCTAATTGGTTTAATCTTCCTGGTTCCAGGGCCTTCCAAATTTGGGCCCAAGTGCAAGTGGTGCTGGCACCTTAGATTTTCTTCGAAATAGTCAACAGGTACAGAAAATGCTTTTCATACGAAACACAATATTCTGTTAACAAAAAATACGTTTATTATTATTTTTTTTATCCCTTCTCCTCCATCTCTTTCCAGTTTCAAGCGCTGCGGGCCATGGTGCAAGCAAATCCACAAATTTTGCAGGTACTGATTTTGCGTATCAAATACAGTGTTTCAATTCATAGATGGTAATTCATTTTTTTTTTTTTTTCTTGTAATGATATCATTCTTGGGACCTGCAGCCTATGCTTCAAGAGCTGGGAAAGCAAAATCCACAATTAGTGCGGTTGATTCAAGAGCATCAGGCTGATTTCCTACGCCTAATAAATGAACCAGTTGAAGGGGAGGGGTGAGAAATCTACCTGTAGTTTTACCGCTATCTTGGTTAACACTGCAACTTTGATTTGGTTATATGCCTTTTTGTTCTCGTTCTTCTAGATCTGTGTTCCATCCTTAATTCTTTTTGCTTCTTATCGTGACTGATGACATAATTTGAATAATGATGTAGGAACATATTAGGGCAGCTTGCTGAAGCAATGCCACAGACTGTTTCTGTCACACCAGAAGAGCGGGAGGCAATTGACCGTGTAAGTTCTTCATTGTCCTATCTAGTTTAATTAATGATGAATACATAAAATTTCAGTTTATTAGATAATCATTTTCATCAACCATTCCTACTGGGTTTCACTTTTACTGTTGTCTATGCTGATAGAATAAATTTGAAGTTCCTGGTACCTTGATCCTTAACTTCAAGATAATGCATTTTTAACAACTCATATCACATAATTTTAAATCATGTTTGTGAAGTGTTTATATATTGTTTAAATTATAAATAGATAGAAATAAGTGGTGGATAAGTGTGTGGTAGTACTTGTGGTTGCTCGATATGTGTGCATAAAAACTAAAAAATGGTTTGAGTATTTATAGAGAGTTTATAAACATGAACCAACATAGGCTTAGTTGTTGGATCTCGATTTTGGCAAATATTGTACTCTTAAGATCTGAAGGATACACACCTTGCAAGCATGCAATTTTAGATTGTCAATTCAAATTTGTAGGAAGCTTTTATTGCTATTCCTATCCAAATTGGGAGTGGTAATTTATAAGTAGTGAATGACAATAGGAGTCGCGCAATTGCCATAGAGCTTTAGTCACCATGTTTGTGATGATTATAATTACGATTTCTTCTCCGACTGTAGTTTTCATATGTAAAAAGTACATTAATATAGCATAATACTGTTGCATTTAGTGATGAGTTAATGGACATTTTTAGACAAGTGACACTAGTGAATGATACTGTTGCTTAATAATTTTGCTAGCAAGCTACCCTCGCCGACCTCATCTATGGGCATTTCTATCCGCCCGTGTGCAAGATTGGATTGACTACTCTACTACCATCATTCTGAAGGTCTTTTCTTCAATAGGAAGGAAATTGAATAGCTCAAAATACATTCTGATATGTTGACATATGTTAAAACCCTAATCTTCAGCAAGGCTTCTTAAATGACATTTGGTCCACTAATCTGCGTCTTGAAGCCTGCTTTTTTTGCAGTTAGACTTGTTAATTCTTTGTTATTTGGCCCACTAATCTCCGACGTGAGAGTATCTGTGCATCCGCCATGTTACCAGCTCCTGAGATTCTTGATGAAGGTATTATTTTAGTGAGAAGATCTGCACAGAAAAATAATGCATGGGTTGATGAGTCGGGCTTTCCGAGTATTTTCCATAATGGATCCTCGTTAAAAAGAAATGATTATTTGTCTTTTTGGTTGAATCCTTTAGATCCATCAAAACCATGATAGAACCAGAACTGAGAAAATGGCCACGTGATCTTTACCCTCAAGTATCAACAGCTTCAAATCAGAAGATGGAGCATTCTATTTTTTGCTGATTGTTAGTGAAAATCATTTTCAAATCACGTATTATCCTTCTATAACAAATAAATTATCATAGTCGCATCATGTTCTGCTTGTAACCGGCTTGAAATTTGATTTGCAGCTTGAAGCAATGGGTTTTGATCGAGATTTGGTATTGGAAGTATTTTTTGCTTGCAACAAGAATGAGGAGCTCGCGGCAAACTATTTATTAGATCATATGCACGAGTTTGACGAGTAAAGCTGGCTGAGCTTACTGGGTTCTTTTCATACTCAATTACTAACGCTTCTTGTTTACTTCTCTTAACGTGCAATGGCTTTTCCTAGCCATGTGGATTTTTTTTTGTATTTTTTTTTCCCCACCTTTTTCTGTTGACATTGTTCTTATCGACTTTGATGAACGGTAGAATTGCTTAAATATTTGCCCATCTTATTGTGCTTTCAAGTTCTCCATAGAAGCATTAACAAAACCATAGACCAGGTTCTCCTTTTATAGCATGTTCACAGTATGCAAAACATGCCTAAGAGCAGCACCAGAGATGCATTCTGGGGAAAGGAAAGGTGTCATATTTGCATGGATGAATACAAGTTTTGAGGGTTTTGTCTGTTGCTTTTGTTACTTAACGTTCAAACAGAGACTACAGACGAGTCAATTGACTTGATCCTACTTTAATGGTTTAAGCTGAAATTTTCCCGAGTCCCCGTTTGGCACTTGTTTATAATCTGTTTATAATCAGTCAAAAGTACTTCTAATTGAATGACCATGTAATTATAACTACATCAAGAGTTTTGTAGAACGTTTCCAAATTACCATAACGGCCTCTAATATGACAATGGCATGTACACGAAAGGGGCTAGAGAAAACTATGACTTCATGTAATTATGACTACTTCCAAGAGTTTTGTAGAGCGTTTTCGAATTACCATAATGGCCTCTAATATGACAATGGCACATGCACGAAAGGGCTAGAGAAAACTACTAGTATCAATAATGCTCGTTGAACAAGTTCAATGACTATATATAGGGTGGTGTAGTAGATAATAATTGGGAGATGTGTTTTTATTTTCAAACTGTTCAATCATGTGTCAAAACATGTCCTCCTATGTTTGAATTTTCGAACGTGTCTGTGTAGCACAATTGCTATTAGTGTAATAGCCATCTTTATACGTGCCTTGGTCGTTAGCTCTATTTGGTAGGGACCCAATATTTACAATAAAGGTTGAACCATTTTGTAAGAAGAATAACGTTAGAAGTAGTGCTAGAATCCTTGATAGCATTAGGTGATTTGACGGGAAAAAAATGATAGAGAATCCTTGATGGCAGAAAGTGATTTGATGAAAAAATGATTGCCTTAAACAGTCCAATGATAGACTATCACGTGGTATTATGTCAATTATTCTGATACTATATCATGATTTTTTAAAGCATAAAGTTGATGGTCTTTTATAAATTATGATTGATGCATCGAACAACATCATCCTATATCAATCATAAACCTTTAAATTGTATAATTGAGTAAAAACAAAGTATAACATAGGACATGAACTCTATACCACACACTAAAACTGAGTAGAATAACATAATCATACTGACAAAAATGTTAATAATGATCATCATAATCTCACTTACACAAGAATTTAATATGGCCCGTTTTTATTTTAATGGTTTCGTAATTGTTTGATAATTATTTAAATATGTATTCAATTGATCGTAAAGGACTCTTTTTGAATAATTATCAAGAGTCAATCAGTGGATCAATGTATGTCTTTTCATTTATCTAAGTTTGCGACAATCTTCAAATTCTAAGATTTAGGCATTTAGTTTATACAAAACACTGTCGCTTTAAAAATTCATGTTTCGACGTGGTATCAGAGCATTGTCATTTTGAAACTTAGAGGGTGTTTGGTAGAGATAATCAGATTAAAATTGAAAAACTAGCTGTTATTGTTGACTCTTATTAGATGGATGTAGCCCAATAACGACTATATTTTCAATTTTAATTGGATTTTAAACCCTACCAAACAGGCTCTTATAGTTTTTCAATTATGGATATTGTTATTCTATTTTAGAATGAGAATTTAAAATGAAGTATTTTCACATGTATTTCTCGCTTAATTTATTTATTTGACTTTATATGTGTGAGCTTGAAATCTATTAAAATATGAGATATTATTTATATAGGCTCAAAATCCACTAGAATTTATTAAAATCCCTCTAATTAATGTATCATTAGAAACTCAAATGTTATTGAGAATGCCTGTATTTTAAAGAATCTATTAAAAATTTAAAATATGAGTGACTTGCTACAAAATGATTCATAACACATTAACAAAATTATATTTCTCATGTCAGCAAAATTATTTTAAAAAAAAAAACATAAATCACTTCAATTAGAAAAGTAACAACTAAAATTTTGAGTAAAAAATAAATAAATAAAAATCTTTAATGTTCAATATTATTAAAATGTTCAAACCTATAAAAGTGACCAGCAACAAATATATGAGAATTGCAAAATAATCCTTTTCATAAAATTTTAATTAAAAATGATATTTTTCCAGTAAAAAAATTGGGGGAAACGATGAAAATAGAGAGAAATATCTTATTGGAATTTTTATTTTCCAAATGATCTTATTTTTCATAGGAAAAAAAAAAGGAGAAATGATGAAAAGGAAGAGAGAGAAGAAAGAATAATATATATTGGAGAGAGAGAGAGAGAGAGAAAACTATTGATTTTTTGTATAACTACTATATGGTTCGCAAAATAAAAGAGGAAAGAGAAATGCTTCACATCGAGAGGCATTATTCTTTTTATGTTCTCTTTTTCGTTAAACTTTTTCAAAATCTTGGGGATAAATGAGATACTTTTTAGCTACGATGCTCGCGTTCTTAGAAAATGGAGAAGTATTCGTGCTGACACGACACTACATGACATGGATATCGATACGGGGATATGGATTGGATCCTTGGTTGCGCAATCGAACATGGTAGAAAAAGGTTGAAGATGGTGGACGGTGGAGTATTGCTTCTAGCTTGCGTCTATGACGGTAACCAAACCCATTTATTTTGAGTCTTGCGATAATAATATGCATAAATTTATGGAGGACGGGATCACAACAGCAACATTTGCAGAAAAAATGAAAAACGAAGGGGAAGATAATGAGTTGGAGAAGCCATTTTGAAAAAAGTGCTAGATTGGCTTTTGTGAAGCCCAATGAGTAGAGTTAATGAAATTAGAAAATTAGGCTATTTCAAAGTCAACGAATTGACACATGTTGCTATAAAGCAGGGGTAGTCTCTTCCAAGATTTATTATTTATTGTGAATGGCGTGATTTATTAT
>CAIGRL010031244.1:0-12242 GCA_903798325.1 Fraxinus xanthoxyloides
ATGTGCTAATTTCTCTTTTAATAATTTATTTGAAACTCATTTACGTTTTTTTTTTTAAATTGGGATTATGATCGTAATTATTTTTTTTCTTTTTCTTATTGTTTTATTTAAAGAGAAGTGTGTATTCGTGATTTCACGATCTTTAATTGAGAAAATAGATGAAAAGAACCACATGAGCATTGAGAGGTGAAAATGTCAAAAAATAAAATGTAATGATATTTTCCACAATAACAGTGAAATATGTGGAAGTTATGTGCTAATTATCTTTTATGATTATTAGAGTTTTAGTTAAACACAAATTTTAAAAGAATATAAAAATGTTCAAAAGAATTTAATGAAAATAAATATAAGTTGATGAAATTAAAACGATATATTTTATTTAATTTTTTTATATATTTCTATTTAGGTAAATTTACATAAGATTAAAAAAATAATATAATTATCTATAATATATTAAGTATCACATCAAGTGAGAATTTTTTTTTCTACGATTACAGCCCTATTATAATTCAATTATTTCAATAATACTTTATTTTTCATTTTTGAATATTTATTTAATTTACAAATTATAATTAATACTACAAAATCCTTATTCATTCATATATTCTATAATGTTATTCTCAATTAATTAATATTTAGATTTATTTAATTAATATTAATTATAAATTTAACATTAACGTTCTCGTTCCTGCTATTAATTCTCAATTTATTAACATTTACATTCATTTAATTAATATTAATTAGGATTTCACATTCAAAAATACAGATGATTCGCGTCCACGATGTTAATTACCATCAAATTTCACTTAATTGAAAATTAAATTATATTTATTTTGTATAAATGATTTAACTTTATTATCACCGCGTATATATTTCTTGATTTTAATTCTGAATAAATTAATTTTCACGTTAATTTATATATCGTATTTGTCATTATTTTTATTTCTGTATTTAATTGTAATTCTATTACGCATATTTAATTATGTTTCACTATTTATGTGCATGTATAATAATTAATATTTATTTTGAGGAGTTACAATTCTGTCGTGACAAAGGGTGAAATATAATTTTCACTTACAGAGCATTTGTTAGACTAAGTGCTTGTTTGGTACACATTAAAATTTTCATTTTCATTCTTCTAATTATTTTCAAGCATACATTCTTCAATAAAATAATATTTTGCATCAAATCAGTAACATTTTTCTTTTTTTTCGATCACACATTTTTCATCAATCTTTCAAAATACATTCTTCCAAAATAAAAACAACATAACATGCAATTCTTTTTTAAAGGTGGATATAAACTGGATATAAAAACCGACTCCCGGAAAAAATAGAAAACGGAAATTGGAGTCTGAACGGTCAATCAGTTTGGGGATAACGGAAGAGGGAGAATTCAAAGAAAAAGAATGCAAATTTTTTACGCAAAAAATCGGATGTAATATCTCTCATAATCTTCTCCTTTCGTTTTCTTCATTATTTGTATATCTACGACGATCGAAGAAACGAAAGAAATAAATTGAGGCCTCAATTAAAAATTTCCGAAGGATAATCAGGGTTGCAGGGCGCTAAGCAAAATCACCAAAACGAAAAGAAAAATGATACATTGGTTAAAGCAGATACAGATCGCTTTTGGGGCCTCGTTTCTATGGCTCGTTTGCTTGATTTACTTTACCCAGGTTCTCGTCATTCGCCTGATTAACTTCTATTATACTAATTTTTCTTTTGCATTACTTCTTCAATTTTTCTACAACACGTTTAAAATCTCTAATTTCGTTCAGAGTTATTTAAAATTTCCCCGAACCTGTTGTTTTATAAATTTATTCTGATTAGAATTTCCGAAACTGCCATCTTTGACAATTTTCCAGTTTGAGGATCTTGTGCTTCAAGATTTTTAAGGCAACTCCACTTGAATTGCATCCATATATGGTAAATTTGCTCCATTTCTGCATAAGGCAGGAATAAGATTTTAATTTACACTTGTAACCCGTTCTTTATAGCGATGAAATAAAGGAATAATAATGGAAAAATGTATGGAAACGCTGTTTAAGCTGCCAGCAGTCTGTCTCCTGATGCTTTCCGTATCCTACATGTATAAACCTTATTCTTGTAGCATGATTATAATGGCTACTCATGATGATGCTAGTTGTGAAGATAATTTCCTCGCATACACTACAATTCGGGAAAATGTTGTGTAAAATATGTCATCTTAAATGCATTTCTCACTCCATAGATTACATGCTGTGAAAATTACCTATGAGTACAAGAAGGCATCTTTCAGATAGAATTTATTGTTTTTTAAAAAGAGGGAGACTATATCTGCTCATAGCTATTGATAAGCATTATGGTCATGATTGCTATATTTTTTTTCTTCAAAATTCTCTGCGCCTTTCAATCAAGAAACACATTATTTCTTCATGAAAGGTGAAATTTGTCATTAACAATACTCATTGAATGACCTTAACAAAGCAGGCTGGAAGTATAGGATCCATGTAACATACACCCTACTAGAACTGAATATGGATATGTCAGTCAGTCGAGCAGAGTCCAGAGACTTGTTGTTAGAATAAAACAGCGTGAGAAAGTATATTACTGTAGCAAATTCGAGATGTAGCAGTTTTGATCAAATCAGAGCTAAAATTGTTTTATGGGTTAACCTCAACAGAGGGAAAATGTGGGGCCGATAAAATGCTTTTATAATTCTTAGGTTAACCTATGTGAAATAGATACCTTCAAAGCTTCCAGTTTGGCAAGCTTTTGGTTATTGATTTAGTGATTTTGGTAATCTACCCAAGACATGATGGATAGGTCACCATGACATCGGTAATTCATGATATGTAGGTGTTTTATATTCTTGTATTGGAGCAAAATTCCAAGAAATTGGTGGGTATTTTACTCCTAAGCAGCTAACTTCCTTCGGCATTGTCTCGAGAGTATTTTATAAAATGTTTATGTAGGTTCCCTATTCTTGGAAATCTTTTTCGATTTTGCTAATAATCCTGCTTGCTGAATGTGAGGTTCATTTACTAAATACTGACACAGCCTTTTTCTCGATAATCCTTTATTCGTTGCAGTCTATTTAGCATAAAAAATATATATTTGGTTTTGCAAATTAGTTAGCTTCTGGGTGCAGAAAATTGAAATTAATGGTTCGCTCAATAGTATAAGATGGATCGATGATTTTTTATCATTTTGAACACCTTTTGAAGATCTGACGACTATTGATGGTTACCTGTTGCATTCTTAAGATCAATGAAGTTTTATGTTGTGAATTCTAACTCTCACGCTTATTTCTCCATGACTCTATGGTAGCAGGGTTTCAGGTCATTCGTATGGACTGCTGTCTCATATCAGTTAAAAGACAATCTAAAGTTATCACCCTCAGCATCTCAATTTGTGACCTCAATAGCATTTTTTCCATGGAGTATTAAACCATTATATGGGTATGGATCTAGCTGTGCTTCTCATGAAATACAAGCTTGATTTAGATATAGTCTATCCAGCTGTGCTTCTTATGTAACACTAGCCTGATTCAAATGTACAGCCATATAGGCTACCTAGCTGCACTTCTCATGTAATACTAGCTCAAGTTAAAGATACAGGCTCTTGTTGGTTCCTCCTTAAGAAAGTCTCCTATGCTGTGTCCAGAGAGTTCTTTCATTACTTCTTCAGCAGATCCCCCTAAACTTGATATGATTTTTTTTAAGTTTAATATATGCTACTTCATCTGGTGGGGGAAAAAGGAAAAGGGGGTTAGGGCCAAATGACCAATATTACATGGCTTAGCATGAAAGTTAGCTAATATTTAAAGTTTTTATGTCATAAAGTAATTATTTCACTGAAAAATGTTGAATTACTCTTCAATGCGAAGAATAATTATAATATCTAGTGTTTGATTGGTAAAGCTTTTGTTTGCTAAAAACCTAGTCAATCTTCATTTTTTACCACCTATTTCATTGGAACCACAACTTTATTCACTTTATCGCTCCACATTTCATGGGAGTCACCAACTTTTAGCGACATCACACGGTCCCCCTAATATGAAACCTTGTTTTCTGCAATAAAGATCGCGTGACTGAAATATCAATGGTTTACACAAAAATAACCTATAGAATAATGTCCAATCAGGTCAATGACGTTTTTTTTAGTAGACAGTATGCCTTTCTTTGTCAGAACAATAGGCTATAAGAAGATGTTATCTTTTTGCATGTTAAAGGGAGCTGAATAACTGCAACTCTTAGGGCTATTTATTATATTATTGTTTCTACTGTGAAACTTCAGTTCAAAAATTGGTCCTTTTTCTTTTGAGTCATCCTTGAGTATGATGTGAATTTTTGCAGAATATTATCCGATTGCATACCAATTCGAGGAAGAAAAAGGATACCTTACTTAGTACTGGCCACACTGCTTTCTCTTTTCCCATGGCTCATTTTAAGCCTGAGCATATCCTTGAGGAGTTCAAGTTTGCCCCTCTTGATTCTTCTAACAGTGCAAAATCTGGGCTCTGCAATGGCTGATGTTGTAATTGATGCCATGGTAGCTGAGGCAGTAAGATCTGAACGGTATTTTTCCATTATTAAATACATGCTCTCTCTCACTCTCTCTCTCTCTCTCTCTGTGATGTTATTGTTATTTTCCATTAATTATGTTTAAGATGCTAAATTGTTTATCTTTGTAAATTGTGAAACAGAAGATATGGTAGGAAATTGATTGAAGTTAGGCAAGATTTTAATTTGCTACTTACATAATTTGTGAACGTGTGATATGTTGAAAATTAGCCTTTAGACTAATTTTACAGACTAGTTTGCTGCTTGTAATCGACCAAGGGTTAAAGTCTTGTCAATTGATCACCAACTGCAAGTTACCTTTTGAAGTTGGACTAGAGTTGAACAATCCGAATCTGTACGATACAGAAGTGGTTAATGTGCACCTGTAGGTTGAGTATTCCTGTATAGACATAAAAGCTTGACCAGGGAACATAAAATGTTTTTGCAGCAAAGATTGAAGTGTTGATTTGATGCAAAAGCTAACAGTTTTAGGCTAATGATCGCACCTTGAACTTTGCACTCCAAACAAATAAAGATTGTCTTTTTTAATCCTGGAAATTTATTTGTCAAATCTTGATTTGATTGATTGGTCTTATAATTTTGAACTTTCGGTTAAGTACGCTGATCTCAATCATCAAGTGCAATTTTGCAAAGCCATAGTGGGGCAGATTGTCATAACTACAAAATGCTGAGCTTTATCATCATCTGTGACTTTGCATTAAATTAATTTGACACATTGATCAGCCCCTAATTGCACCAACCAAATGATAAAAGTTGTATCTACTGTTGGTGTACTTGTGATGTGGACATCCATCGAGATTTATTTTCTATTGTGGATTTTTTATTATTTATGTTTTTTATTATTGGGCTTGTATTATTGGGTTGGCCCAAGCCCTTCACTAGTAGGGTTAGATTTTGCTATTTATATGGTTTTTGCATTGTAATAGACTCAGTTGATGAATTGATGAAATTTAGATTGGCTGCGACCAACATTTTCTCCCCTTTCCCCTGATTCTTCTTTTTCTTCTTCTGGCTTTGTCCTCTGCTTTCTTCTTCTTTTGCTCTTCTGCTGCTGACTGCTTCTTCTCTTTCGTAGAATATTTCTCAATATACCCTACATCAAAACGTAATTCAGTTTGCTCAACATTCTTGTACTTTATGAAGGATGGGAACTTCTAGGGTTGTGGCATGTCCATTTCCGACATATGCCCTGTCAAACACTGATACTTCTCCAAAAAATGTTTCCAACACGAACTTCATGCTATTTCTTTTACATCTACTAATATGTATTTTTCTTTCTCTACCATTATTAATATATAGTTCAACTGAAAGCTATTTCAATATACTAAATAGCTACTAATCCGATTTAAAAGAATTTACCAACAAAAACCAAAACTAAAAAAAGAATTGATTTTATTAAAAAATGTAATGAGAAAATATATATATATATGTACTTATTTAAAGAATTAAAATTGACGTGTTTGTGTCCTACTTTTTTAAGTAATCAAGTGTCAACCTGTCCGCGTTTGTGCTTCTTAGCTTGTACATGATCCTTTGTTATTTGAAGCTCTCTATCTCTATATGTTTTTCATTTTATCGGCTTATAGAACGTGACTTAAGTTCTTACAAGTATACATGAACAGGGCCTCATTTGCTGGTGATCTTCAGTCCATATCTTGGATGGCAATGGCTTTGGGAGGAATCTGTGGGAGTTTGCTTGGAGGATATGCACTAACTAATTTACCGATAAACAAAATATTTTTACTTTTTTCAGCATTACCGACCATCCAGCTATTTTCATGTTGTTTAGTGGAGGAGAGTTCTGTAAACAGGAAAGATTTTCCCGAACATTCTACTTCGAATGGAGGTTCCCAATCAATGAATGGTAGTTCTTTTCGCAAAGACAATCTTTCTGCTGAGAGGTCCAACAGTGTTTCGAAGCGAAAGAAGAGCCAGAAAAGTACCAAAAATGGACCAGTTACCATGAGTAAATCCCAGGTATCTAAAAAAGATGGATCCTTGGCAACACGGTGGTTTCATTCTCTGAAACTAGCCACTTTTACATTGTTTAGGGCTTTTCGGCAGCCAATCATTATAAGGTAATTCTTTCTAATTTAGCTGGTTCATACCTAGTGATTTTGTCTCACTTTTATTGCTTTACATTGGAAATATACTAAATCAATGTGCATGAATGTGAATGAGCGTTTATTTCTGTAATCACTATATGAACGCAAATAAATAATGCTTCATTAAAGAGATTAGCTGGATTTTTGAGGTAAGCATCAGACAAGTAGAGCCACCCTTAGACCGTCACTGTGAATTAGTCAATGTTGTTATCTATAGGGAAAAGGTTACAAATATAGTTATGAAGAAAATTTAGTTAAGCCACTGATGACAATGCTACTCCTTCAATAGCAATAAGTCTAAAGCTTGGGTGTAGTGAAGTGCTGAGATTAACTTAAAGTATGCATCGTACTTTTTTTAAAAGAAAATTCATCCTTATTCCCCCTATCTGCCAATATGACTCGAACCCAGGTAACTTTCCCATATTGAATTGTTATGTTATAATTCTCCTTCTATTCTTGTGGGTTAATTTATCATGCTAATGATTATTTTTGTTTCTCACTCTCTTGGGAAATCTAGACCAATGGCTTGGTTTTTCCTAGCACATGTGACTTTTCCAAACCTATCGACTGTCATGTTCTATTACCAGACTGAAATTTTGAACCTGGAAGCATCCTTCTTGGGCACAACACGTGTTATTGGGTGGTTAGGCCTCATGATTGGAACCTTTATTTATAACCGGTTCTTGCAGAAGATGAAATTGAGAAGGATTCTCTTGTAAGTTGATCTTGTATCCATATCTTTTATTTGTTTTCTTAAAGTTGAACGAAGAGATGATTATTGGATTTGTTTTTCATTCGATATCTTTGTATTTTTCGCAGGTGCACTCATATTGGGTTGTCTATTTTGATTCTTCTGGATGTAGTTTTGGTGTCTAGATCAAATATTTCATTAGGCATATCAGACAAGGTTATGGTGCTTTTTGGTTCAGCTCTCGCAGATGGCATCAATCAATTTAAGTATGTACTCCAAATTTGTTAGAAGTCGATTTTATTCGCAGTAGATCATTACACCCTGGATCAAGAATTTATGCATTCTCCCTTGCTTGTCTATCTTTATGTATCTATTGGTTTGTTTGGGGCATTGAGTATAAATAACCTGATGATGAATCTTGAAAACTTGCATTTAATAAACTCATCCAATTCTCTATTTCATCACAGGTTCATGCCTTTCCTCATCTTATCAGGGCAGCTTTGTCCACCTGGGATTGAAGGAACTTTATTTGCACTCTTTATGTCTATAAACAACTTAGGATCAACACTTGGATCGTTCGTAGGTGCAGGACTGGCTTCAATTCTGAATATCTCCTCGGGTTCTTTCGACAACCTTCTCTTTGGAATCATTATCCAGTTTTTCTGCATCTTCATCCCGGTCTGTTTCTTATTTTTGATACCAAAGGAAGCTACAGGAATATCAGCATAGTTTAGAACATAGAGCTTTTGAATCAAAAGAAATTCATTAGACAATGGGGCGACAGAGATTTCTCCCTCCTCCAACTTACTGTGGCTTTTTTGTTTTAAACGGCGCAGTTAGATACAGGGATCAAACTGAAATAGCCATACATGTGGTGTAGTTTTAATTACATACTAACAGAGAGCATTTCTCTGGAGATTTTGGTACTTGGTTAAATAGACATTGAGAAATTGTTTTGACTTTTAGAAAGTTGCTGCAATTTTGTTATTCAAAATTGCTGTTGAACAATTATCTATTTGTTGTTGATATATTCCTACCATTTACACAAGTGAAAATGTGAAGGAAAAAACATGGGAATCACAGAAACTCTCGTGTTATTCGTAATAGTCTGGACTGTTATATGATTAGATTAACATTTTTTTTTAAATCTATTCAAATTCAGAACTGATGACTCCAAATCTAAGAAAAAAGAAACAATTATTGATCTTTTTTAATTTGGAAAAAGAACATAAAAAGGTAAATTGACTCAAGTTATTAAATTTCTTTACCGTATTGAGTTTTTTTTCTTATCTCAACTAATATTGGCTTAACATTCAAAAACATCAAACATTATAAGTACGTTTAATTTCGTATACTAGATGTAATTGAAGAAGGATTAGCTATAAATATTTGTCTAATAATTTTTTCACTACTAAGGTAAGAGCATGCTTGAAAGTTGAAAATGGGGATGGACCCAAGAGAATGGACTTGAAATGAATTCTCGAGCTTGATGTAGGTGATATAGAATGGATTGATTTTGTATCATGAGCTTTCACTTTTGAACACAGTGATGGCAATACCTAAGCCAAGTTGGTGAACCTTTCTCGTGTTTGGTGAATAATACAGGAGTACGCTTGAAATGGGATGAACCTGATGGATTGAAAGACGAGGATGGACTCAGGGGAACGATGACATACTCTATTGTCTAGTACGGCATTCTAAATATGATAAACACCTTCGAATCAAAAGTAACGATGAAGCATTAAATAAGGTGGACAAATTTAATTTGAAATGCACGAATCAAAATAAAATGAATAGATTCTTGTTTTCGAATCAATATTAGGGTGGAGATTTTTATCCCAAATTACACTAATCAACCCAAATCGAATTGAACTAGCCAATTCAAGTGGATTCCAATTAAAACTTAATTAATTTTGATTTGTAGAACCAAGAATTGAATTATTTTGGTACAACTATTAGTTCTAACTGTACTACGTATTTTTTATTCAACTGTACAATTATTTTTGTAATATTCTTAGTATTAATTAACTATTAAATTAATTTAATCTCAATATTACAATAGATAAACATGTAATATAAAAAAGCTTGACATGCTTCTTGTTCTTTGCTAATTTAAATGGAAAAAAATGATTGATGGGGAGGAAACAATATACATTATTACACATATTGCACAATTAAAAATCCTTTGAATTCTGCATGATTTTCGACTTTCTCAAACAAGGGAATGTAAGCTCTGTATGACAGAACATGAATTCCTTTCACCGTGGGAATGAAAATACTGATGCATCAATGAAGTAGTGAAAACAGTTGGATTAACAGTCGAGGAAATACTAACATT
This sequence comes from Fraxinus xanthoxyloides, assembly GCA_903798325.1. Lineage (NCBI taxonomy): Eukaryota > Viridiplantae > Streptophyta > Magnoliopsida > Lamiales > Oleaceae > Fraxinus > Fraxinus xanthoxyloides. The sequence continues at coordinate 9,702 of CAIGRL010031244.1, forward strand.
CTTCGATTAATACAATCACTCTACTCAGAGAACACAACAAGAAGCCTAGCCAGCAATATCGACAAATCCATGGTAATTGTTTCTCAGTAAATAACAGTATAGAATCAGTGTAGGAAGAGAAGCTCCGTGCCATTACTCAGTCTTGGGAGGGAAATGGTTGCCACCAGTCACAATCTTGTACAGATAGAATATGGTCATGAGGACGCTGCAGACAACATTAGATGGTAAGCAAACCAATCTGAATAAACTACAGGGCATTCAACATGAAACAGTGTGTGCGATGCAGCTCAAAAACAGAGCTCTTTACCTTCTTACACAACATTCTCAAACAAAATCGAAACCACAACAGAAGATGGACTTCTTCAACCAATTCAACAGTTTGCAATCAGGAACTTGTGGATTTTAGTCATTTTCTCCATGCTATCAAGTTTCAGATTTAAGATTTAGGTTTCCTAAGCTTAATTTATTTACATGTCCTTTCAGCTAAGCTTAATTACAATTTATAGAAATATGTGTACTAGCAGATCTGCATGATCAATCATCTATTGATCTTCAATATCCCTGAAGGTGAACGGAAAAGTCCTAGAGTTATTTAGATTTTTTGTAAGAGTAATTATGAATTTGGAATAGGTAAAATCACGTGCAGCACCAAATCTTCCCCTAAGAAATAAAAATCTTCTTTTGTCTCACAAAAAATATTTAACTCTTCAAGGATTTCCGAAAGGTTTTTCTGCTTAAAAGGAAATGCAAGCTAGCTTCTGTATTATATTATTAAATCTCAAATAGACCATAAATTCTAATATTAAGAAGTGATAGCTAGATGTCATAATTTGCAAGCTTTGTGAACTTTCTCTATTGCACTTTTCATTTTCTGAAAAGTAACTTACGTTGTGTTATAACAAGGAAACTACGGCTATGATATGTGGTATGTAAAAAATTAAACACGTCAAGTTATACAATATGAATTATGAGAGATAACAAAAGGAATGAATGCACCAACTCCAAAACTCTACAATGCAAGTTTAAACACAAAAGACCAGATGCAAAGGGGCTACTTTATCATTTTCAGTTACCTGATCCCAGCAACAATGCCAGCAGGCATTATCTTTGAAGTTTGCATGTAACGCTGTGCCATGACCCAAGTCAGTATGGCAGCACAAACTGTTTAAGACAATGTAAAATTCACAAGATCAGAAGTAGACACAACTCAGACATGAAGCCTTGTTTGGTACAAATTTTTTGAAACTCATTTTCAATCACAAGTTCTCCCAACAAAATAATTTTACACGTGGGCCCATAATTTTTTCTACTTTTTAATCACACGGTCTCCAAAAAAATTCATTTTTTACAAAATCTATTCTAAAAAATATACATCAAACAGGCCTAAATTACTCCAGAGATTTGGAAATTGAAGAGCTTCCTCCATTTTGATTCTACTCTAACTGTGGATAAGAAAAGGCTGTGATGCAAAGAGATATTCGTTTCTTGAATAGTTGGACGTGAGAAGCAACACTACTCTTTTTAAGTTTTCAGATTCAGTGTCAAATTTCATACAATATAGTGTGAAATCTACATCCAGCACTAAACATTGCCATAACATATGCTCTTGATGTTCTATAAATTTCTTTTTCATTGTACAACGATAACCCAAAATTCACAGAGATAAGCGAGTTAAAAAGCCAGTCAACCAATATTACCAAGCACAGCATCCAGATGAGAGAGTGAGCTATTTCAGTTGCATAAATAGCAAGAAGAAACAAGATGACATCAAACCAATTTTTTTTTTTATATACTAGCAGGAACCATATTCATTTTTTCCAGATCCACACAAAATTTTATAGTTGTCTTCTTAATTTCTTAATTATAGTTGCTACAATTAGATCCAAACCACATAATTTAACCGGATACGGAAAAATGCATGATTCTCCAAAAGACATCAAATAATCACAAAAAATTACCCAATGCTATATTAATAATTTCCATAAGTATGCTTGAAGAAAATAAGCAGTACCAGTTTCAATAATCAAGGCCAAATAGGAATTTTTGCGTTTGTGGAAAGCTTGGAGGCTGAGATATCCGGCGAGTATAAGCAAGAATCCGGTGCCAAGTCCTCCGGCGAGTGAGGCTGTGCTGCCTTTCTTGGCATATCCAATGATCCCACCGCACGCCAGAATCAGTCCATATGGGATTGTAAAGCAAAAATCATGCATTTTCAACAAATGGGCCCTTGAAAATATTCAAATTTTCGAAAATTTAGCAGAATTTCAGAGCAAAATTTTCATCAGCAATGGCGTGTGGTTTGGTTTAAGTTGGTCAAATGTTCGTGTCACCAACTCCGTTACGGGGCTATCGGGCCAGAAATTTTCTTGTAAAATGTCCACTTTATCCTTGTCATTAGGCTAAAGGTTAGAAGTTTGAATGAAATTCTGGAGGGTAATGGTGTCTAATTGATTTAGTTATGAAATGGTCTGCGTGGGCACCACACTGCAAGAAATAGAGTTCCTCCTCCATTAGTTTCTTCACTTTTCATGTTTGAGGTAA
>CAIGRL010031316.1:0-11441 GCA_903798325.1 Fraxinus xanthoxyloides
AAACACTATTAAAAAACCAAACACAGTAGGCATATATATACAATATATATATATATATATATATATATATATATTATTTAGTACACATTCAAGCACACTCACACCACTTATGCATAGATATGGCAGGTTGTGGAGATAATCCTTATCATTATTACCGCTTCCTCCTTTTTCCTCCTCTCTCTCTCTCTCTCTCTCTCTCTTTTCCCCACTTGACTGTCTTACTTTCATTTGTTTTCCTATCCAACAGTGTTTTGGTTCATAGTGGAGGTGTGCATGGTGGACACTATTATGCTTTCATCAGACCAACACTGACTGATCAATGGTATGTCATACTTCTGAAGAATCTCTCCCTCTCCTTTTCTCTAAATCCAAGCCATTCACTCCCAGAGAATGCATACAAGCACGCGATGTTTCTGCAAGCTTGTTTATTATGGAGAAGTGGAAACTTGATTGATTGAAGTTTGTTTAAAAAGCAATTTTTTGAAAACCGACCCAGACATTGACCCAGAAAAGAAAGAGGGTCAACAGACAGAGGGTCGAATCGAAAATAATATAATTAAATAAAAAATTCATATAATAATATATATCATATTAGAAATGTATATCAATTTAATGAATAATTTTATTATTTATTATTTAACTTTCAATATATAATATAATACCCATTTCTCATGAAATTGACACTAAATGGGCCAACATACAACTAAACATAAAATAAAAATTAAATGGGCCCACATAAAATACAATGAACCCACTACTAAACAACTCCTAACCTATTCCTAACAAGAGATTGAGAGAACAGATAGAAGACAGGCCTCCTCTACAGGTTCTTGGTTAATCAATTTTTCATTTTTCTTTTTGGGTACCATATGCTAAATCTGTGAATCTAATATAAATGGGAGAAGATGGTTGAAACCAACTGGAAAATCTTTCTTCTTAACTTGGCAAAGGTGGGTACTATATGTTGAATCAGATTCTTGAATAATTATTTCTTTAACTTTTAATCTTTTTCTCACAAACCCAACCGGAAAACTTGGTAGAACCGTATCCGGGTCACCGGTTTTCGGTCCGGATTTGAGGTTTTTGAGCTGTTTTCTATACTCGCCAGTTTTTTGCATTAACCGGACTGGTTATCTCTCCGGTTCCCGGGTTTTCCTGTCAAATCGGCAGGTCCGGTCTGGTTTTGATAACATTGTTAAAAAGGATTGTAGCGGTAGATTCAGGCATGCATTTTAACACCCCGTCTTGGTTGCTTTTAACACGTAGTCTACATATTTCTCCTGTACATATTTTGGCTTCTAGTTGATTTGAAATTTGGGTTTTAGTTTATTTTGTTATACCATATGAGGCATTAGGTTTTGTGATTTCTTCTTGTAGGTATAAATTTGATGATGAGCGGGTTACTAAAGAAGACATGAAGAGGGCACTAGAGGAGCAGTATGGTGGTGAGGAAGAGGTAGTGATCCTATTTTTTGATTTGTATCTAATTACTCTAATTTCTATTGTCTTGCTTACGTTAACTTTGTCCAACAGTTGCCGCAGACGAATCCTGGCCACAACAATACTCCATTTAAATTTACAAAATACTCAAATGCATACATGCTTGTGTATATACGTGTTAGTGACAAGGATAAGATAATTTGTGATGTGGATGAGAAGGACATTGCGGAACATCTTCGGGTAAGGTTTTGGATTTTGTTAATATTGAAATTTACTGTATCATTCTTGGTTATGCTTTGGGTATTATGTAATGCTCCACATGCTTAATTTATTCCAGATACGATTGAAAAAAGAACAAGAAGAGAAGGAGGACAAGAGAAAATATAAAGCTCAGGCCCATCTTTATACTGTCATCAAGGTTATTTTTCAGTGGCCAAACATTCTCGTGTGTAAGGTTCATCTCTGCATTTTATGTAATAGATTGCTGAAGCAACATATGCAGGTTGCCCGAGATGAAGATTTGAGGGAACAGATTGGAAAGGATATGTTTTTTGATCTGGTTGATCACGATAAAGTTCACAGTTTTCGAATTCAGAAACAGATGCCTTTCAACCTTTTCAAGGTACTGCTTGCTTATTCATTTCGTTTACTTAAGAACGTGCTAGTTTCTCTAGGTACAAAGGAGTGCGGAATTTGTTATTTACAATCTTTTTATTTTCATTATATTTTGGGACTTGAGACCCTTCAATTGACCTAACAAGTCACTCTGTGTGATCCTTTGCCACCTGGTTTGTTATATATCCGTTGTAAAAAGATACCAAGAAGCACAGCTAGAATTTGATGTAGCGCCTGTAGTGCCTTCCAATCTGATGTGCCTCGTGGTTGATAAAGCACTACCCTCCAGTTGTGCAAGTTGACTAACACCATGTTTTTATTCCTCTTTGAACTCAATCTTCATCTTCATATTGTATTCTCTCTGTGATCCATCAAGGAGATTGCATTTATTTGTTTCAGTAGACAATGGAAATTTCTTCATAACATTAAGCCCCTGTTTGATGGCCATTATAAAGAGAAATTGGGGGAAAATGATGTTTTGAATGGTGATTTTTTGAAGAATGTTAAGGAATGATTTTGGGTTGATGTGCAAAATATTTTATTATGTGAATGTATGGTTGAAAATGATTGAGAAATAAAGAGTTTTGAAATTAAGAGTCGTACAGGGGCTAAAATAGAATTTTATTGCCGAGGAAAGTTGCACTGCATTCGGAAACAGGTATCCTATGTACAATAATACAGTATAAAATTATCTAAAAAAGCAGTCCTGAGGAGTGTACCATCTGGCTTAGCCAACAAAGAGACCAAGAGAGCACCAGCTGTTTGGATGGTAGGTAGGAGCTATTTTGGGAAATCCTAGCCTCCTCTTTTCTCTGTATAAGTGCACCATGTACTTGCTATCATATTACAAATGCATCTTAATCGCAACCAGATACCCAAAAATTTATTTGAAACCTCTTTTTCATTGAGTTAAGCAAAACATATGATTTCAAGTGGATACCTTACTACACCACCATGTGCAGAAACAGATGACTTTTGATCCATAATGATGCATGCACATTAGACTCGAATCGGAAGTTATTTGTTAGGTGTCCTTACCTGCAGAATCACGAAGATTCAATCTATTAAATACCATAGATGAAGTAACTGCCTATCAAGTGCCATTTACTGCTAACTAAATGTATATTCTGTAGCTTAGAGACAATTGAAACCCTTCTATATGCTCTCTCTTGTTTATTTCGCAACTGGGAGTACTAAATGATGCTATTGTGTTTAATTGCAGGAGGAAGTTGCCAAAGAATTTGGTATACCAGTTCAATTTCAGCGATTTTGGATTTGGGCAAAAAGGCAGAACCACACTTATCGTCCAAACAGACCATTAACCCCACAGGAGGAGGCTCAAACTGTAAATAACATATCCATTTCTTTTTTCATTTTTGAGAATTTGCACATAAACCTAAACCTTGATGACAACATCTGTTCTGAGTATAGTTTTCTATTACGATTTTTACGATTTCCCTCTGTTGTGGCATCTTATAGTAAGATCCCCCGTCTGGGGACAAATGTCCTTCTAAACCTTTGTTGTGGCTACATATTTAGCCTTGGGAGGATATTGAAATTAGAAGCAAGGGAAATTATATCCCTCATCGGCAAGATTGAAAGTTGCATTGAATTTTATATTTTGTGCAAATTGTTGTGTGCATCATTACTGTAAAAATTTGAAAACGACGATCGTCAGCTGTTTCAAAGTACTGTCAATTAGAATTCAAAAACCATGACTCACTCCATTTTAAAACCCTCCACTTTTCTATTGATAATAGGGCAGGGGATTAGAGGCTGAAACCAGCATAGAAAATGTGCATAAAAATAGTGTTGTCTAAACGACACATGATTCATATGATGACCCTGAGTGGGAATGAGACTCGCCAGATGAGTTGACATCACATTTTGTACCGAAGGAGAAGGCGGTTGGCTTTTTTTATTTTTCTCCAGTTGATAGTCTTCCATAAAATTTCCTATGTCAGTAGTTGTTTGTTATTGCATTGAAAGATGGCATTAATATATGCCACTTCTGCTTAGTTTCTTTTTCAAAAAATAAGAATTTATTCATATGATGCTAAAAGGGGTGCTTCCTTTAAATTCCCCAATTAAGAACATATAAAAATCTGCATTTACCCCTAAAAGCAAATACTAGACAGTAGACAGTAGAGTAGACAAAAAAGTCCTTCCACATTAAGAAACAGGTAAGTACAAAGCATTGGAACTAAATTACTAATTGATCAAAATTATCTATACCCCTCCTTTCAATTATATCTGATCTCCTCACACATCATCAAAGTTCATGGAATACATGTCAATGATTTCGAAGGAGCTATCTTAACTGTTCTATTACAGTCAATTGTTTCTTGTGACTCACTTTCCTGCATTCCTGGTTGGGATTTACTGAATACACCTTATAACGGTTGTGGTATTTATTTGTAATAGTGTAATAGTTTGTAGGATGAACCGTGTTATTGATGCATGCCAGACTCTGGCAAACGGGGTTAGCTTCTTAAGTTCATTTCATAGAGATTTTGAATGCTTGTCATTTTTCTTGCCCGTACAATATTTAGCCCCTGTTGACTCTCTTTAAATTAAAACTCTTTATTTTTCATATTCATTTTCAACCACACATTCACACAATAAAATATTCTACACATAAACACAAAACTTTTCCTTACTTTTTGACCACACATTCTCCAAAAAATCACTATTCAAAACATCATTTCTCCCGATTTCTCTTTATAATGGCCATCAAACAAGGGCTTAAGTGGTATCCCTGCTCATTTCATGTTTTTTACTATATTCCCTTGTTGATTATAACTTGCTAGGCTTCATTTTTTTATTGTGTTTTTAATATGTTGACAAGTTCTTTGTTGTGATTCCTTTTTATATTTCATTTTATTTGGTCACTTTCTAGAAAAAATTTCATGTGGTGATAATTTTGTCTTGCAGGTTGGAGCACTGAGGGATGTTTCCAATAAGGCCCACAATGCAGAGCTGAAGTTATTTTTGGAAGTAGAACTTGGACAGGTATCTTGTAACAGTCATGTAGAAATTTTGAAAGCTTTCATTGGCTCATGGACATTGAGATACATTCTTCCCTCCTTTTTTTTATTGTATTTTTCATCCATAATCCTGTTGAATGTTCAGGATCTGCGTCCTGTTCCTCCACCTGTCAGAATTAAAGAAGATATACTTCTTTTCTTTAAGCTATACGATCCTGAGAAAGAAGAGCTTAGGTAGTTAATTGTTTTTCAAAGTATATTAGTTGTCTGCTTTTAGTGCAAGCCTTTTGACTGTGATTTTTATTTCCAGATATGCTGGTAGGCTTTTTGTAAAAAGCTCTGGGAAGCCCATTGAGATCCTTACTAAACTAAATGAATTGGCGGGATTTGCTCCTGATGAAGCAATTGAACTTTTTGAGGTACATTATAACGCAAGGCTTGCACGTGTTACACAAATCTAACCATATGTATTGTCTTTTGTTACTTAGATTTTTTGTGCATTTGAAGATCACAACATTCAGCAATGTTCTTTTTTGCATCTCTACAGGAAATAAAATTTGAGCCTTCCGTCATGTGTGAACCCCTCGACAAGAAAGCTTCTTTTCGGTTTAGCCAGGCAATTATTGTTTTATTGTACTTTTTGAAGACACTGTCCTATTTGTTACTTATCCCCCCTTCTCTCTGTCTATGCTTTCTTCTTCGATTCAGATTGAAGATGGGGACATAATTTGCTTCCAGAAGCAGCTTCTGCCTGGCAAAGAACATGTCCGATTTCCTGATGTTCCTTCGTATTTGGCCTATGTAAAGAGTCGCCAGGTCAATCTTGTGTTTAATCAATTGCTTTCTAATTGTTCTGTTTTTAAATATATGCCAGTGAGTGGAGGTGACACTAATTGTCTCTAAATTAAGTGAATGACAACTTAGGTTGTTGGGGCATGTCTTTCGTAGATTTGAAGTGGCTCGCTTTCACAAGTATTACAATCTCAATAGAATAGGTTAGAAGAGGAAGGGGTAGACTAAAACTAACATGGATATTGATTGTCCAGGATTTGGATCTTCGCATAGATGTGGAAATGAACCGAACCAAATGGGGGAAAAGGATTTACGTAGCTGACTCCTAATTTGTTGTAAATAATGCTTAGTTTGTTGTGGTTGCAAATACTATTTGTCTTTTGGTGGATGAAGATAATTAACATAGTGCATAAGACAGCATAATAGATACACATGAAAGTCTTCTAAGCTCTCTTTCAAGTCCCTACAATTTTTTTGAGGGGTAGTTACATCTCTGTTCTTTTATAACGCTTGTTTATATCTTTAGTGACTAAGCATGTTAATTTGGTGCTTTTTCATGTTCCTACCTATTCTTCCATCTATTAATATGAATCGACTCTTAGCAGATTGTTCATTTTCGAGCTTTGGAGAGACCTAAGGAGGATGGTTTCAGCCTAGAGTTGTGAGTATTTATGATCCCGTTATAATTTCTGATACAGTTCGAGATTGTTCTTGAATACTACTTGTAGTTTGTTAATTGTGGTCTGTGTTACATTTTTAATTAGTCTTGTATGTTATATAACCTTTGGCATAAATCTCTAGAGCAAAGAACCACACTTACGACGATGTTGTGGAAAGAGTCGCTCAACACCTTGGTTTGGATGATCCATCTAAAATCCGCCTTACTCCTCACAATTGCTATTCTCAGCAACCAAAACCTAATCCAATCAAATATAGATCAGTTGATCATTTGTTAGATATGCTTGTCCACTACAATCAGGTAGCTCTGACACTGTGAGCTCAGTAAGTTCCCGTGTGTGACAATTTTGAGGTTGGCCTATGATGTCAATGGATTGATAATTTTCCTGTGCAGATCTCCGATATTCTGTATTATGAAGTTTTGGATATTCCTCTTCCTGAACTGCAATGCCTTAAAACTCTGAAAGTTGCCTTTCATCATGCCACAAAGGATGAGGTATGTGGAAGTGCAGATGTCATTGCTCTGTTCTTTACTTGTCAATTTGAGTTGTATAACATCATATGATCTAGGGCACACTGTTCCTCTCAGGCTGTAATTCTCAACATTAGATTGCCTAAACAAAGCACTGTTGGAGATGTGCTTAACGAGATCAAAACAAAGGTAGGTTCAGTGCTGTGAATAATTTTATCGCATGTTATTGATCTTACTTAATTGAAAGTTCTATAGTATATACCTTACATACAATTTTCCCTAGCTATTAGTTCAAAATATGTTGTTATTCTTGTTGGAAAAATATGACTACAATTGCAGTTTCATATTAATTACTATTTACCGGTTGCTTTCTTTTACCTCTGTTCCTACTTACAGAGTACTTTTTAGATCCTGCCTCCAGAAAAGGCAAGAAAAAATACACAATTTTTTTTACATTTGTTGTATGCATGCTGAAACAGGTAGAGTTATCTCACGCAAATGCAGAACTTAGATTGCTTGAAGTATTCTACCACAAGATTTATAAGGTAGTGATCATCGTCCTGAAGCTTTTCTGTGTTTTTACGCATATGCCTAGACTTGTTGAGTTGGATTGTGATTTAGCCTTGTATATTTTATTAGCTTCTGTGTTCACTTCTTCGACATGGATTGTTGCTTGGTTTTTCAAACCCTGCTAGAAGACATGTTGCCGCTATATTTGAGGCCAATAAATTTATTTTCTGCAATACAAAATCAATTGCTTGTTATCATTGAGTGGATTTTAATTTTTGTAGAGATCAGTTTCATTGATGTTGTAATCAGTTTTCTTGACAAATCTACAGATCTTTCCTCTCAATGAGAAAATTGAGAATATAAATGACCAGTACTGGACATTGCGGGCTGAGGAGGTGAGCTGTCTTGCTCTCAGAATCGCCCTCTTATACTTTTTGCTCATTCTCTTTCCCACACGAATATACAATTTGTCTCCTCTCTTTAAGGATCTTGTTCAGGTTAATAGCTTTTGCTTCTAATAATATGAATAATGAAGCTGAATAGAGTTTGAAGTTTGATCTTTAACACAATTGTTGAAGAAGCATCTTGATTTTGTACTTCAAATCCAATGTATATTTCTTTGGAAGTTGTGGGTGTATGTGGTGGCATTATTTTCCGTGGTTTTACAGTTTGGCACATCTTGTATGAATTCTTTTCTATATCAACCGTTGTTTTGATTTTGTTACAACTTTTGATGGGATTCTTGTTATATGTTCCGTCAGATTCCAGAAGAAGAAAAAAAGCTAGGTCCCAATGACCGCTTGGTTCATGTTTACCATTTCACAAAAGAGAGTGCACAGAACCAAATGGTATTTGAGGATTATCAATATTTTTATTTTTTATCTAGTGCAATATGGTTGTTTTTGGGTAGAACTGAAATTATCAAACAATGATGAGCATGATAATAACATATATATTTACAATGTTATTCAATAGCAAGTCCAGAATTTTGGTGAACCCTTCTTTCTGGTCATTCATGAAGGCGAAACTTTAGCTGATGTTAAAGTGCGGATTCAGAAGAAATTACAGGTTCCAGACGAGGAGTTTTGTAAGGTGTGTTATGTCATCCAGTTTACATGGTTACTACACACTTTTTAATACAATCATGTTGCACTTGCTAAAAATTTTTGTGCTGCATAGTAGTTGCGCTAGTAATTTAGTTGCTTTATAGCACTGACTTCGGGTCTTTGATCCTTTATTCTGTTAAAATTTAGTGGAAATTTGCGTTTTTGTCCCTGGGACGTCCAGAGTATCTTCAGGACTCGGATATTGTATCCAGCCGTTTTCAGGTCATTATTTTCAGTACTGTCTTTATATTCTCATCTTTCCTTTTCATTTATCCCATTTTCTCTTGAATCTTCATTAACGATTAAAGAGAATTTATTTTTTATTCTTTCATAGAGGAGAGATGTTTACGGTGCTTGGGAGCAGTACCTTGGGTTGGAGCACTCTGATACTACCCCTAAGAGGACTTATGCTGCAAGCCAGGTATATTTCTTGCTTTGCCTAGGTTACATACAGTCTATTCCGGGGAAAAAAGTATGTATTCCTCGTGTAATATCAAATGTTCCAATGGTTTTTTTTCGTTGGCATTTTGTGGTGATTGCAGAATCGCCACACCTTTGAGAGGCCTGTTAAAATATACAATTAGGGAGGAATCACTTGCACTCTGATTGGTCGTAAGCTCATCCCTCCTACGCCTCAAAGAAAATGTAATAATTTGTAAACATGGGATACGGAGAAGAGAATGCAAGGCAGGAAAAATATGTTCATACTACGCTGCTGGTTTTTTCACCTCTTTTTCCGCTGCAAATTGGGTTGGTTTGTAGGTTTTTGATTATTTGAATGGGATATAGAGCAGTTTCTAGTCCCAATTGTACCTTTGCTTTTTGCCTGTTTGTACAAAGTGTTTTATATATTCTGGATTCCTGTTGGGAACATCTCGGGAATTTATATATATACACATACAGATAAATCATGTGATACATATAACAAGGTTTTGTTAATGGTGTTGTAAAATGTAATAGTTATATTATCTAAATTCTCTTCTATGTTGTTAGCTGTCACGTATATAGATGGTAGTTGTGGAACTGTAAAAGAAACGATTATGCTGTAATTTATTAGTGGAGATTGATCTTATTGTCCTCTCTTTCACACATTCATTTTATGCACAAAAAAATTCAGCAAAATCACCATAAAAAGTGGGATATTTGAGCATTTGAACAGGTGACTGTGTGTGTGTGAGAGGTACAAGTAACTCAACTCAAACATGGTCGATCGATAGATGCTCAAGAAAGCTACAGCTACACATGATTTTCTTGACACTCTTGGGTGACTAAATGTGTGAGACCAAATCGTTTGTCGATTACGTTTGTTGTGGTGGGTGAGTTTGAGTCATATTATTTTGGAAGAATGTAGATTGATGGAGAATGTGTAGTTGAAAAAGAATGAAAGTTATTGATGTGATGGAAAATTTTATTTTATTGAAGAATGTGTGGTTGAAAATGAGTAAAAGAATAAAAATTTTAATGTGTACGAAATAAGGGTTTAAGGTTTGTCTACATGTATATATTATATACATAATGGTGTACACTCTCCCATGGGGTGGAATTCGTTCCAAAGTTGGTCCCATCCTATATTGAGGTGTGTGCATCATTTTGTAGGGGAGTTTAGGTAGATGTAGCATATTAATATAAATAATGACAAAAGGTTACAAAGGCGCCTGTAGCTCAGTGGATAGAGCGTCTGTTTCCTAAGCAGAAAGTCGTAGGTTCGACCCCTACCTGGCGCGTTTCGTCTCATATTTTTATTGCCATTTTAAAATTCCTAATAATATATAATTTGAGAAAATAGATGAATATAACAATTTCTCCCTCCTAACTAAGCAATTTCTATCATTTGAAACTAAAAGTTTTTAGTGGCTCAATTCATTTTTTTTTTCTCAAAGTTAGTGGGCCGCTGATGAAATTAAACCAATGTTTTTGTTCGGTGAGACCGTCCATAACAAGCATTCTGTCACCTTCATTCTCAACCGGGAGCCATCTCTCTCTCTCTCTGTAAATTAATCAAGGAGTAGCCATGGTCCAGTTGAAGCCTCTTACTGCTCTTCTTTTCTCGCTATGTCTGCTTATACCTTGGATTTTTGCTAAGTCCACCGACGTTCACTACTGCAGTATGATTCCCCGAATCCCCTTTACTTTTTGTGTTGTTCTACCGCGAATTATGCTCTCTGTAGTTTCATTTAGTCGGTCAATTAGTTTGATTTCTTCTTTTAAGATTTGGGGTTTTCGCTAATCCTGTATAATTTAATTTTTCTTGGAGCAATTGATTGGTTTTTGGAATCATAAAGGTTTTTCGTATTTATTGAAATTTAACGACTTAAAAACATTTTCTAGAGTAGTTGGTGGGTTCTAGACGATCCCTATACTCTTTTATTTTTTATCGTAAATTTAAGTCGCTGTAATTTCGCACAGGGAGTCATTTTGATTTCTTCTTTTCACACTCAATCATGTTGTTTTTAAGTTAGGTTTTTACTGTTCCTAATTTATCTGGAGAGCTGATTGGGTTTGAATTTTAGAGCTGTTTTTCCAAGTTTCTTGAAATTTGACATCTTAAAAAAATAATATTTCCTTCAAGATTTACTTGTAAGGTCCGCAAGTTTTGGTACTTTAATGAAATTTCATCAAAGGTTATGGTTCAACCAAAAATTGTTTTCTCCTGGTAGTCTATGTATTAATGGTGTAATTACTGATTTTATTCATATCACAGGCTAAGATTTTTGTTTTGATGATTGATTGGACAATGGAACCTTAAATAATCTTATCAAGAATTAAAATTTGGTTTGTAAGAGGCATTTTCTAATATATTTATCTCTATGTTGTTTGTTGATTATTAGTTTTTTTTTTTTT